>JYFJ02002068.1:0-63629 GCA_000934665.2 Catajapyx aquilonaris
ATTTTAGCCACGCATGCGTCTTCATTTACGCCCGGTGTATCCTGCTTTGAAACAACGCTGCGGTCTCTGCAATAAATATTACTTCCTGACGTCCTATCAGCTGAACACAAATCATGTTTTAAGTCTCGGCACATACGTACCTCCAAGGCTAGAATTAGCCAAGTGAAACACATGCAGTTAATCACTCATTAATTAGCTACCGCTTGTGTATAGCGTACGTTCAGAGCAATCGTGTGTATTTGCGCGCAAATCGATTCATCGCCATATTTCTTTCCTTTGGGAGAAAAAAAGTGTGATTTTTATCCCTCCCCTCCCATGAAAAAAAAAAAATCGTACTGGACAAGTATTTTGGCTGCCACTGGCACGTGACGAGAATTTATTGCTGGAGAGATAAACTCCGAGAATGCTTCGAGACGGTTTGTTATCAATTGTCAAAAGGGGGACTGAAAGCACACACAAAAAAGGAGTGTTATCGTCAAACAATCCCAAGTGTTGTGTCAATCTTACCACAAGAAAAGAACACCCGGTTGATCGAAGGGTGTATATACCAAACCTCAATTAATTTTGACACTGACATATCTGTGTGATCTGTACACATCGTACCTTTTACGATAGTTTCCATCGAATTTACTGCATTTCTGGCCTTGTACTGTAGTTGTATAAAAAATAGGGGTCGATTTTTCGTCCCACTGCTAGTAGCCTAGATAATTATAAAACGCGTTGTTGTTAGCATACCTAGGAAGCAACGAAAAATATACCCCCCAACATTTTAAGAGCGACCTTTTGCTCCAGACCTCGTCTAATGTAATAGCCATCGAGCACCCAAAAAAAGGCCCTTTCCCCCCAACCACATTCAAGAATAAAGCTGACCGCAACTACAGTCGCACGCGTTGCCGCAAAAGCAGGCAGAAATTCAACGTAATAATCAGAGTTAGGTCCGCAAAAGCGGCGGTCAAAACTCGGGGTCCTTTTCCGGCACAGCAAAATGCACCATTAGCGCCTCGTTTTTTTCGTGTCGTCTGTATAGTTAGAGAGGAAAGTTTGTGTGCGGTTGTGTAGTAAAGTCCCACGTGGGAGAGACCACTATCGTAAGAGAAGTTGTGGAATCCCAGCGACTGTCAGGAAGAAAAAAGAAAAGGACTTGGGGTGGGAGATGGGGGGGGGGGGGGNGGGCAAAAGCTGCGAATTTATCTCTCTGATCCACTTTTCTCTTCATCAATCTGAGGGGGGGCCAAACGGAAAAGTCTGGAGCAGTAGAGAAGAGTTGGGGGCTCTCTCTCTACTTGAATTCGGGAAGGAACTCGTTTTCAGTCTTCGATCGCACTCTCTCCAATCACAGGGAAGCAAATGTGGCTGACGCCCTGGCTGCTGCTACTGCAATCAGAAAGGAAGGCTTCTTCTTCTTCTTCTTCTTCTGGAGTGAAAAAAAAGAGAAAGAAAAGAAGGTGGTGGAGCACAAATTCTTCCCCTGAGCCTAAAATGAGGCTCCATCTCGTGTCACTTTGCGAATTGTGTAGTGACGAGTTGGGGGCACGGGATTCGCAATCATGCCAGGATGGACTCGGGGCACAGATCACTCTCCCTTTCATCTTGGATGGGAGAGGCAGGCTGATGGGAGAGATAAAAAAATATATCCAGAGAGCACACAGGTGCTGACTTTAACTTTGATCCGGCAGCATATCTACTCTGCTGATGGGGGGATGTGAATAAGGTGCACAGCCTCTAGAGGCTCTAGAGGCACAGTGTAGCTTCGGCAGGGTGCTCGAATTGCATGAGAATGTCAGAAGAACATGTGTTCATGTAAAGTTGGTCAATGAGATAGATTTTGCAGCATATAGCCCGGAAAAGTGCACACTTGGGTGAATCTAGTGGGGGGAAATAAAAGGCTTCGTTATGTATAGATCCTCTCTGTAATTTTTAGTCGACATGAAGACAATGGGAGACCAGATGAAAAAGGCCATTGTGTGGGCACGAAAAAATTAGAAAAATTCGCCCCGGAATGTACACTTGGCGCACTGTACTGATACAAACTGAATAGAAAACGAGCCGCAATTGTTTAAAAATTTCTGCAGCTACTGAAAAATATTAAACCCTGCATGAATAGTATATAGAAATAGTGCAGAGTTAAACAATAGTCATTCCATGTGCATAGTTAGCATAAGTCCAACGCAGCTCTCTCTCTTTTTTTTATATATAGCTTGGTTGTAAGGGGATTCAGTTACACAGCAGCACACGTGATGCTCAAGTGCGTGCTGGACTCAATTTACAAGTAGGCTTGTGTGCCAGATATGAAACACGCCATGCCATGCCACTGCCACTGGAAACTGTTTGCCTTCTCATGCACCTCTTTTTTTTAAAAAAAGTGCATCCAGCAGTAGGTGCGTATGGTGGGCTTCCAAATAATGAACTGCCTTAATGAAAGTAAAACAAGGCCTTTGCAACTGCGAGAGAGCAGTTGCATGGTGTGGGGGGTCTAGTCTTTTGTTGCTAATTGCGCAGTAAATCCGGTCGAGTTAAAAGTTAACCCGATGTGCGGTCATCATTATTTGAGCGACGCCGGATTAAATGCTAAGTGACTGCTCCATTCGAGGGACGACTCGCTTTTAATGGACAAAAGTGTTTGGGAAGCGGCCATTGCCTCTCGTTTTATTGGCCATTAATGGACCCTTTTCAGAGCCAACAGGAAAGAGCAAGTTAGATACACACAGTTGCATGCGGATGCCCCGTATATTTTGATTTTTTTTAAAAAAATTAATAAGTTTGAAAACCCCCCAGAAAATGTGACCCTCGGGTAAGGCTGTGACGAGACCCCTTACTTTTTTTCCCAATCTGGTTCCTTCTCTACGAGGCAAGGGGAGAGAATTATGGTTTCATCTGCATGGGATCAAAATTCACCCCCTACTCTTGGGATATTTGGAATAGAGTTGGAAATAAGAGGGCAGGAGTCGTCATTAGAGTGGATGGGGGGGTGGAAAAAAAAAGCTGAAGAAAATCTCTGGGAAATGAGCAGTGGGATTTCTTTCCATCCAGCAAACCATACACCCAGGGATTTTTTCTATCTCTATAACCTGATATGCCGGAGAGTTTTTCTTCCGTCTCATTAGCAGCAGTATTAGTCCCGGGCATGAAGTGGCTAATTGGAGGCCCGCAGTTTTGACTGGCTAGTGGCCCCCCTGAGGCCAGGTGACTTATCGTGTTCTGACCCTGACTCTGGATCGCATTACCCCCCGAAACCCGAAACATGCTCGTGCTTCCGGCACTGCGCAATTTATGCCAAAGAATATTCTGGACCAGGTTGATGGAATCGCCACGAGCCAGACGCCGGCAAAAGAGCGAATCGAAAGTTGCCTCCTTAAAACTTAGATATGACCAACACTGTACGACACTGTATACAGTTGAACTGGAAGCTACAGACAGAAGTTTTCGGGGGGTGATTTGAAGGTGTCCGGTAGTGACAAAGTGCGATGCATAACTGATACTTGATAATGGGGTTTCCTGTAGGAAGTGCGTCTCCAAGTTGAGTGCAAACATCATGCAATCCGTTGAGATGATTAAAACGTGTACAGTGCAGCAGCAGCAGAGTCGGCGTCGTCGTCGTCGTCGGAAGCAGGATTTATTGCCCCAGCGTTTAACGCAAGCCATTAGAACTTTATATGAAAAGTACCCCTCGCCGACTTAACATTGCAGATTTTCGCTGGAGGCTCCGGTTCAGCGCCTGGAAAAACCAGGATTTGCCATCCACACACCAAAGCACACTCCTTTTTTTCCCCCCTACAGTCCACATTCGAAGCACTGTGGAGACGCACTCTGCAAACAATCCAACATGATGTATAGTATAATACAAAAGAGGACGGGTAAAAAAAAGTCATTGTCCGCCCATTTGACCGAAAGTACTTGCTTTTTTTTAAAAAAAAAATGTGATTGGTGAGGCCGTCTGGAGTATATTCCTAACCTGGAATATATAGTCTTTTGCTGGAGAGAATCCGGCTTCTCTCTCTCTGTTAAAGCCCTGCCCGGGGAATCCGGCAAATCCGAGCTACAAATTTGAACCGAATGTCGTCAAATCTCCTCCCCTTGCCCCCCTCCCTTCCCCTCCTGCCGACCGCAAAAGCAAGAGACATTTCATTTTGGCGTCTTTATACGGAAAGGGCGGGTCTCCATTGGACGTCATCCAAGAAGTCCACATGGTGCTCTCCAGAGAGAGAGACGGGAAGGGTCTACATTTATACTAGTAGTAGTAGCCCTGGCTCTATATATTTCGGGAGGGGGTTATAGACCCTGGGATGAGTGACGGGTGAGAGGTAGAGGTAAAGGGCTGGCGGCTGGCTGCGGGTACCAAGTCATTTGTACAGGTCACTTGTACTAATTGCAAGGAGAGGGAAGCGCCGTTGGGCGATTATGAAGGCACAATTAGCGCCTTGGAATTACTAAATTACGGGACGATTAGTTTACCAAATTAACTGAGGCCTAAAGGGAGCTTTTGGAGTCCTTGCTGCTGCTTCTGCTGGGGGTCCTCTTTCCTCGCTGAAGAAGCGTCAACAGGTTTTGGCCCAGGGAAGCAGCATCAGACGAGAGGTAAGGACACTATTTGTCCCGAGGCCAATAATAATTACGCAGCTAGACTTGCCTGTCAAGCGGTTGCCGCCGAGGGCCACGCCACAAAGACTTTGACTCGTTTCCGAACCGCGCCAAACTCATTACCCTGCAGAAACTGCACTTAGTTTACCCAATTACCTCGATCGTTTTTTTGAGCCATCCTGTACTATAACACGTAAAAAGATTGTCGCACTGTGTCCGCGACTTTTAGTTTACCCCTCCTGCCGCAAGGGTCGGATACGACGGTGTTTGGAGGAGGCCAATCCAAACAGCGTCGTCCGGCAACGCCCCTTGCGGCAGGAGTGTAAACAAAAAGTCGCGGACTCAGTGAGACAATCTTTTTGTGTGTTATAGTACCTACCTTTTTTTTTTGGACCTGACAGTACTTTGGAGGCATAATTTGGTGCGAGCAGACCGTGAATGGGTGGAAGGGGAGAGAGAGAGAGAGAAAAAAAGAGAGAGAATGGGAGGGTGAGTGAGCAGCTGTCGAGCTGGGGTAAAATTCCGAGTAGGTTGCGTCGACAGGCGACGATGAAGACCTGAGTGAATAGCCGCAAGCTATTCCATGCGGGCTCCAATCGTTCTCTAGGGTACAGGCACCATCACTATACCCAGGTACTGCACCCCCCTCGAAATCATATAGCACCAGCGTATATAGGATAACCGCTGCAACTTTTGTGCTCGCGGGACTCCAATCCGCGAAATAGGTCACTTCTCTCCGAGGTAGAAATGGAGAGAAGTTCCCCATCTCTCCGTGGGTTTTTGGAGCCAGACTTTCCCTGGATATTTTATGAAACTCAACTCCGCCTGGATTTTACTCCAAGCGCTTGGGCTGTTTCCCAACTTCTATCGCACTGTTTTTCTGTGTATATAAAGCGGGTTTTTTTTTTGGTTGTTGTTGATCGAAACGATGGTCAACCCATGGTTGTGTATAGTGTGGCGACCGTTTTTTTAGCTCCTCCTAACCCAAAAGCATCCTCTTAACAGGCTTATTCTATTAAGGGGAGTGCTGGCAGCGTCACTGAGACCAGGCCTAGTTATGTGTGTAGTTCCTTCCCATTTGCACAGTTTGCTCTAACTTGCTTAGAGTTGACGCCGGCCTGGTTGGCCTCTCTCGTCAAGGATTGCGGGACCCCGAAAGCGAAACAACCAACTTGCATCAAAGGTTGCCTCGTCACGGCAGGCAGGAACTATAGAACAAGCGGCGGGCTAAGGGTTAAAAGGAGAATCATGCACCCGTTTTGCCTCCGTCTCTCCCCCCACTTTGCATCGCAATCGCTTTATCTACATCCTTAATAAGCTTACGTGCACCTGGTTTTTAGCCCCAGGCTGTAGCCATTTTGGCCCAGCTGCGGCCTGGACCCAACAGATGGCAGGGACGCATCTGGAACAGGCCTGCCATCTACCGCTTATTTTTTTAAAAAAAACAACACGGTGACGACAATCCCTTACTAGTGGCAGACTTGTTACAAAATTTTAGCAACATTTGGACGTATAGTTGGCGCATACTCTGCACACTACTGCCACTCTCAGGGAGAAAGTAGTACTACATGCACGTTGGTGATGAGTCACCGCGCGGACAAATCCCACCAGCATCACCCGCCTCCATTAAAGTGGGTCCCATACTCTCTGAACGGAAACTATGACTACATATGAGTCAACACGGACATATAAGCAGACGGAGAGAACAAGGGGATTAGTACGATTCGTCTATAGCGTCTGCAGCCGCAAATTCAGGGAAATGCCTGTCAAAACTCTGACGCAGATTGCATTTGGAGTGTGTTGACACAAAACGGCTCTCCCAGGAGCATAAACGTTGTTAAGGTTTCACAATTAAGGGCAGGGGGGCTTTTTGTTGTGCAGAAATTAATTGGGGGGGCTAGAACAATTAGCATGGCATTATTTTCATTAAATGTTACAAGTTGGGCAAACAGGAGTGGGGGGGAGAGGTTTGCAGGATAGTGATTGACACACGGCTGTGAAATGGCCAATCCCACTATTTAATTTTTGAATTAGTGTAATACCTTGTGTAAAGTGACATGTTTGGTGTGACCGCATATTTGGCTGGAAATTGGTGTGCGCGCCAGTCGGAATGGACTGTGAGTGATATGTGTTTTAGGTCATGTCTGGCACTCAACCCCCGCTGCCTGTCACTGACCTGGAAAATCATTTCCAATGCCGCTCACCCCAACGTAAATGTTAAACATTTTGTTGAGAAAAATATACACGCATGTTTACAACATAAAATGCAAATTTTCAGTCATGTACGTACGTAGTGTTTAAAAATAATTGGCTTTTCGCAATATGAGACTATGATGGAGCGAAAATTCACAATTTTTGGAGGGGCGGTTCGGATATTTTTTTGTGTGTGGGTCCGAAATGGAGTCAGCAGGTGGGTTGTGTTTTTTGGCTGCCAGTCACGACGCTTGCCGGATTCCAAATTGACAATGTGACGTCGCATAATGTGCCCAATTCTGCCTCCCCGAGTTATTTTCTGCTTAGCCAGATTTTCATTTAGATGAACACAATCATCCGCTACTCGGCCTCTGCATGCTGCGCTATATTCGCAATTTTTTTTTGATGGATGCTGCTGTTTCCAAAAAAAAACGATTTTTGCGACCTCGTTAATTGCACTTTTATTTCACGGGATAAACTCTGCTGGGTTGGGATAATTTTAATCATTGCGCCAGCGGATAGTTATCTTCGGGATCTGATGTGAGCTGACATTTATATCGGGTGGCCATCATTGTTTCAGCCCCGGTCATTTAAAAAAAATGTATACAATCGAATTATTTGAAAATATGTACACCGCCGCTTCGATCAAAGGGAACAGCAAACAGGGATGGACAATGGTAACTAGGTTACGCTGCGGGATTTATGTGCTTGCGCATTAACTTTAGATTACACACATTTACAAAAATAATTATGCCCCGATGAATAATCGGCACCCGAATGCAAATCGTCCCAAACCAATGAATAACTCCATCAACAATGTGTCAGCAACACGCGCGCTCTAAAAAAAATTGCATTTATTTTTTTTCTCTCTCTAATCAACCATGCGCATATAGATCATCCCTTTCGAAGCACCCTGTATGTATATTTGGTTTTTCTTTTTGTCAATCTTCCAGGCTCCAGAGAGACAGAGCGAATCAGTGATTAGAACCGCAATTGATTAGACTTTATCAGCACAAATAACTGGGCTAGATGTTGATCTCTCGGCACAGGGTTCGCTCTACATCCCCATTTCAATATCGATTCGGTTAGCTTCTGTCGTGGTTGCCAAATGGGAGGAGGTTAGGGGGAGGGGGGTGCTAGAATGGTTCCTAAGGGGGGGGGGGGGNTGGTCCAGCACCAACCTGGGGAGGGAAAATAATTTTTTTAGGAAGAGGAAAAAAAAAGAAAAGGATGTGGTCGGAAGTGTTAGATTAGGAAGAGAGATCCGTGAACGCACACGTGAACACGGAATATTCGCGAGATTAGAAAAGACGATTCGGCGAGCAATGGTTGGCAGTGGCATCCTGGCCCAATTGATTTTCCAACCCCCATTATTCACGTACCCAGAGAGAGGCAGGGAGGCCTTCTCTCTCATGCCGACAAAGTAGAGCTATCTCCAACTCAGCTTTTTTATGCACCCAAGTCTGCATTACATCTCAATTTCGGCGTCTCTCCAAACAATATTGGCAACACTGGTTAGGATTTTTTTTTAAAAAAGGACACAATCGTCTCAGAAAATGAGGAAGAATTTTGCTGCGATTTGTCCGGCCAAATGGAGCTGTCATCATCATTTGATGCGTGCCTTTATGCGGCTGTCATGTTTTCTGCGATGCTGGGGACTTTTCCCCGAGTTGCTTTGCGTCGACTGGACGTCCCGAGAGCGTCGTCGCTAATCCAGGAACCCGCACCGTCCATGCTTTATGGACGAATAAATCTGTCCAGGTTCCTCCACCACCCAGCAGCATACTTTTTTTTTCTTTCCCCAAAAAAACCCAACCCGCAACCACCCGCGGGGATCACTTTTACGCCCAGTACTAAATGCAGGAATGAGGGTCGCCGTCGCTGGCGTCGGATTTAAGGTCCGGAGCGTCTCGTAAATTTGCTTATTGTCCTCGTAATTAAAAGAGCGGCCGTCCACAGACGCAATGAGCATATTATTCCAAGCATGTTTTTTAGGAGCAAAGGTTTTAATGCCGTTATGTTTTATATGCTGATCCCATTTTGGACCGCGTAAACAACGTTGTTGTTGTAATCGAATATGCACTGCTGGTATCGATCATATGCAATTTGGAATGCGTGCACCATTGGCTGGCTGCAGTAAACGACTACAAATTGCGTAGATTTCGGCGTCCCTTCGGTGGGTCCTCTGGCTTTTGAGGTGCCGGCTGGCGGACTTGATGATTGTAGGAACATCTGCCTTCCAAAGGCACTGTGTAAGCTCATTTCCTGGATGTGTAATTAAGGGGGTCCGGGGCTTCAGGTAAGGCCAGGTCCGTGCAAATACCGCCTCTCATCTCCTAGATTGCCCCCCCTCTTTCGGATAGAGAGGAAAAAAGGGGTGGGTCGGAAGGAACCAGGACTCATTAATGTTATGACCTTTTGCCCCGGGCCATTGCTTTTTTTCCCCCCTCGAAGGCACGCGCTTGGAGCCCCAAACTTTGCACGCATATAATTGCCCAGCCAGCCGATCATCGACTAAACATGCATTCAAATCGCCTGCTTAGTTAAGACGCCCGCTTGCCTGCTCCGAAATGGCGCCTTTTTAAAAAAAAATAATTCGCAAACTTTCGGAGCGGAGCTGGTCATTTAATTACGTGGTTGACTATGCCAAGATGTAGCGATGGAGGCTAATGAGCAGGATGGAGAAAAAAAGTGTTCCCATGAAAGCTGTTGGAGGAAATACACGTGTCCTCTTCAATTTCACGGACAATTTGATAGTTAATTAATGTGCGTGTTGTCTAACTGCTTTTTCTATTTCTTTACAGGTGTAATCCAAGGCGGATATGGCGCGTGAAGGTAAGACATACACTATATGCAAAATAAGACGAGTGAAGCCTCATTGGGCCAACTGCACTGTAGAGCGTTTATAGGATTTAAGAAGCGTCTAGCAGGCTTCAAATTCCATTACCGGAACGCTGATGCATACTGTAGACGCGGCACTCGATTAATTGCCTGGGGGGCGCTCTTTTTGTCCTCCAGAGGAAGGATTACCATCATGCGCAGTCAATGATCCGCAATCAACTTCTGATGGGTATATGATGCTTAAGACTTGTTGCCATGTTACATGTGAAGACGAACATTTCGGTTGAATATAGAGGAATGCGAGCGTTCCTTCGAGTCGTGACCTGTCAACTGGGACTCAACCCTGCCACGCTGCAGTGACATGACCTCGAGGACAAAAAAAAGGGCGCTGCAGAAAATGCGCTTACATTCTTCCAGCTGTCAAGCCCTAGGCCGCGCCGGATGAATCTGTAAAAATGTAATCTGCTTCGCGAATTTATATTTGGCGTGAAATCCTACAACAATGTCCCCCGTATTCTGTTGGTGGATCCAGAGGCCTTACACGAGAAGGGGGGGGGGATATAGAGTGGCGGCATTCATTATGGCCCGGCGGAGTGTACAGTGCGGTGGCGGGATTGGCCTGTACACACCCAATTATACACGGCGCTTGCTTTGTATGAACATCATGCTCGTCCCACATGCCATAGTTGACTCGCCAAATTCCTCATCCGTGAACAGCTCTCATCATCTTTCGCTCGCAGCAGCCTCAAACCAAGAGGACCGGAGAGGAGCCCGGTTTTCCACCACGGGGAGGGTTTTTTTTAATATAAAAAAAGAATCTCCTAAAGGCAAAAAGGCTGCAAGTTGTGCATCATCGCTGCAGGGATGCAAATTTGGAGGATGAAAAAAAAGAGCGAGTGCTAAAGAGGTTGGGCCATTAATTCTCATGTGCTTTGTCCGTGCTCAGAAACTCTTCTTCCGGATTTGCCATATCTCGCTCCCGAGAGTTTACGCAGGGTTGGCCGCAAACGATCATCTCCAAGCCTGCAAAAATTATACTGCCTCGTCTGTAATAAAAAAAAGAGTATACACACACAAAGGGTATTGCGCTCTCGGGGGAGGGCGATGACGTTTTGCGTTGTACTCTTGAAAGAGGATTAGGTTGGTAGGGAAGGCCGTGCGAGTGCGAGGCCACAAATACGTGTAAGTGGGTGCAAGTGCTGGAAGGGGTGCTAGGGCACCCCCCAGGGTCAAACCCTCGCCAAAGTGCAGGATTAGCCCCGACAAAATGTTCGGCAGCAGCAGAAGAGTGCCGGGCAAATCTCTTCCACCTGATGTGCTGCTGCTCTGCCCCCCTCACCACCCATCCACACATTGGCCCCCCGCTCTGTGTCCATCAAAGCTTTCACTCAGATTACAAAGTTAAACCTATGATTACAACAAGTCCAAAGAGTATAATGTGTCCCAGCATGTGAGCTCCCCGAGCGTCATTGGAATAAACGAGCGAAAAGCTTCCATTCGTGTAGCTGTTATCCCAAGTAGCTGCTAAGCCATCGTGTTGGGGGCCACACCCGAAATATCCTGCGCGAATAAAGGGCACGTGCATTCCCTGGCAGGCATCGCAATAATAATTTACAGGCTCATTACTGCAAGACAAAGGAATGTTTGAGTAGGTCTGCTTGAACTAGGGGAGCTTTTGTTCCCACCCCTAGAGAAGAGAGCGAGGTATATGGACCTGTGCACAGAAAGTCAAGAGCCAGCTCGGGATACTCGATATTCCAACAGAACCAAGGCATACATAATAAGGCTGCAAGATGAGTACTTTTTAGTCAGGCCCAATCGGAAGCGTGCTTGGTGCAGGGCGTGGTCAGCATTTATAACCCGACTCTATAAAAACCTTGGCCCCAATGCCCGAGGTTGAACCTTGTGTACCTGGCCAGCACTCAGACAGCCTCTCCAGACCTCTTCACCGGTCACGAGTTCGAGGGTTAAAGCTCTCTCCCCCCTGGTACCCTTCTATTCATCCACTTATTGGCGAAATCGCAAAATCCCCGCCACCTTCTCCTGGTAACTATACTTACAGCCCGCGGCCCTAAGAGAGATAATAACTGGAGCAGGGAGGGTTGCAGACCCGCACCGAAAAGCGAGAAAAGGGGGAGGCAAAAAGTGAAGAGATTTGGTGTTGAATGGCTGCCTTGGCTGGGGGAGAAAGGCATTTCATTAGTGCCCCTACCCCCATGCTGCTCTTATCATTCCAACGACATTTTTCCTCTCATGTCGCTGGCAACCGTAGACAACCCACTACACAGACTGCAAGTACTTCAGAAAGGCACACGTGTCTCTAGCAACCGAAGAGCAACAACAGTCACACAAAACAACTCACGATGACCCCTGGAAGATTAAACCGAGTTCCCGCAGCTTGTTTGGGGTATACATTACGCAGAATTCTGTTTGCGAAAATTAATCCGGAAACAAAACAAAAGGCTGGGCTCCCGAAATTGTTGGGAGACGGAAGAATAAGCTCGGGTTGAATCAAGCGTGGTGTTTATTTGATTCGGGGCCGACCTGTAAACAGCCGGCTTTTATTGACATGCCCCGCGACGGTTCACTCACCCGAGAGAGAGAGAGGCCCGGGCACAAATTAGGAGTTTAATGGGGCTTTGTCATGCACCTGCAGACTTTGCCTTCCGTGAATGCATTCATATCACAAAGTATGGGGGGGACTTCATCCTGTGGCACAGAAAATGTCGCCTATTCTTCCATTTGGTCCACCTGGCTCAGTGGAAGTTAGGTTAGGATAGGTTACCCAACCTAACCTCACCTATTCTGATCTAACCTGACATATTCTAACCTATTCTAACCTAACCTAACCGCACCTATTCTGATCTAACCTGACCTATTCTAACCGATTCTAACCTATTCTAACCTAACCTAACCTAGGTTAGGATAGGTTATGATAGGTTACCTAACCTAACCGCACCTATTCTGATCTAACCTGACCTATTCTAACCTATTCTAACCTAACCTAACCTAGGTTAGGATAGGTTAGGATAGGTTACCTAACCTAACCGCACCTATTCTGATCTAACCTGACCTATTCTAACCTATTCTAACCTAACCTAACATAGCATAGCATAGGTTAGGGTAACCTACATGATGTTAGGGCGACTTTGTTGCTTACTGGCATTAATGCACTAATGCAATACTCCAGCTCGCATTAAAAAGAGGAGGCCAGAGGCTGGTGCTGCATCGGATTTGTACAGATCAGATTATCCTAGGACACTGGGAATAGTAATTTGCTGCTTCCGCGCCCGTAATTCCCCCACTGGCGTTATTGGGAGAGCAGGCAGGGCCACTCACTGCATGAGCAGATTGATTCTGGTGTGCTCGCATGTACAACCAGTGCATTTTGCAAACGTTGTACAGAGACCCCGGATTTCATTCCTATACCTGATGGGCCTATAGCGGCAGCAAAGCAAAAAAGAGAAGCCAGAAAAAGAGAGATAGAAAAATGTTGGGATTATTTTTCAGGGGAGAATACTCGGCGAACACATTTTCAGTGTTAAGGCCCTTAAATCTTGGCGCGAAGCTGCGATAAGGAAACAGGCGACGGGGAGGGGGGAAGGGGGGGGGGGAGGGGGAAAGGTTTGCCTGGCTGCCAAGACAGCCAAACCAGGAGACTTATACCAGCATTTTCTAATTCGGTTTCTCTCCTTTTTCCCCAGCAGCAAGCACAGCTTTTCTTTTTCTTTTTCCCCTCTTCTTCTTCTTCCCCTCCTGGGTCTTTCCTAGAGGGGAATAAATCATATTAGGCTATACAGAGAGACATTAATTTTTAAAGAGTGAGTTGGGATGCTTGGCATCTGTGGGGGAAGGCGAGAATGCATCAAATATGCACTCGACTCGTGTGGAGTTGACCAATCGAAAAGCAACCAACGCCGGATAAATCTTTCTCCTAATAGGCTTATTCTCTCCGTCTGATGTTTGTCCGACCTGACAGTATCGCTATCTCTCACACGGTGGCAGGAGTGGGCAGAGTGCGCCATCTATTAGTTAAGAATAGTACTACGTGGTAAATCGGCGATAAATGTCATACGCATTTTGACAAATTTGGGCAACGGGTTCACTAAAGGTACATCTGATGGACATATACCTCACGTGACACACTAATTGACCCTTTTTTTGTTTGATCCGACTTGTACGTGTCGCCTGCTTGCAATGGAAGTGTGTTCGTGCGGAATTTGAGCGTTTCCGTTGAAATCTCGACACGGATGATGATGCGGACATTGAGAATCCGGGAGCCTGCCGAGCTGCGGCTGCGAAAACGGTCGCGACGTGCAGGCAAAGTAACGGTGCAAAATCATGGGAGCGGAAAATTGATGGGGTTCCTCCGCGACAATAAACCCACCAAATTGTATCCAGCAGAGCCGCACCTGGCTGCACCACCAGGTGATAGATATTATACACTTCTTGATTCTTTATTTTTTCTTTTGAGGGTGGAAAGCATTCTCCTGAAATCACAGAGTGTGGAGCTGTGTGTGTTTCCCCTTTCCCAGCTAGCAAGCCCTGTTTTGCATACATCTGCAATAGTGAAGGCTCCGGTCGTTAGGAGCCTTAATGACGTGGCCATTCCATGCGTGTAAGAGCCAGTTGAAGTTAAAGTGCGTGCTGTCGGGGGTCGTAAATCCGGGCGAATCCGGGAAACCCCCGGATACAAAGAAGCTCCCCGCCTCACATTTTTTGGAGGGGGTATATATAGAGGAGGCCTCTGCAGTAGTAGCTCCCAGCTCCTGCAGGTCTTTTGCGCCGTAAAAGCCGCGCGCTGTAGTACTTCATATGCTGGCCAGGAAAGTAAAGGAGTTAACCCAAAAGGGGTTGGAAATAAAAGGTAGGGTGGGACTCGGGAAGAGTGTTATATCCGAGAGAGATAAAGGTTGTCTGAGGAGATTTCCCTTGGCTCTGTGAGGAACAAATGCCGGGGAGCTGAGATGGGAGCCGAGTCGTCTGAGGCCCACTTAGCTCTACTGGGCGGCCATTAGGTGTTATCTTGCTGCTCTCCTACCCTTCCTTGGGATCTTCTTCCTTCGCAGACTGGAATGGACCAAAAAGTCTCTCGGTGCAGTTAGCCCCCGCCGCTAAACTTGCCGCGCACTTCGTCCCGGATAATTATTATGACTGCTGCGAGAGCCATGCTGTGCTCTCTATATACAAACAACAAACTATGGGGGAAGGCATAGAACATTGTGGGGGCGGTGAAAAATCAATTCCGGCTGTCCGTTTTGTGATGATAGTCAAATGATATAGGGGGGGGGGCGGGGTCATTTGCATTGTGGCCTGCAGACGCAGGTACATGGGGCGCAGGACATGTCAACCTTTCTGTGAGGGGGGTAGGAATTCATATTTACCTTTGGACCGCGGCCTTCCATTTTGCATAATTATGCGTCCCGTTTTAATATTTTAGTGATTGTACTGTCCGCAGTATTGCGGGCATACCCTCGGTGCTGGGAATAAAAAAAAAATTTAGTGCGGTTTTGATCAAATTCCGAAACCAGTACAAACGCTGGAAAAGTAAATGGCGACAAGGTCTTTATATCGACTGCATAATTGCAAACCCGCAAGTTATGCAGATGTACAAAGCGGCCAAATATTATTGCGAACAAGTTAGTGTCGTGGCAATTTTTCAGCATAATTGAAAAACTATGTACACTGTACGTCGAGAAAAGTTTTCGGATTTGAGTAAACATCGTGTCCGAAACTTTTATTGGCACATGTTGTACATGCCCTCCCACAATAACATTACCAGAGCATTACAGGACACGATTATGTTAAGTAATGAATTCGGGATGTCCTCCATAACATCGTGCCTGCAATTTTCAGTATATAAAGGACGAGTCTGCTGCCACACCCTTCATGATTTGCGAGCAAAGAGTCGACCCAAGTTACATTCCGGTTTATCGAAACAAAGCCCCCTGGTTGTGCCCATCACAATATTTATTAATATCTTGCTGTAACATGCAATAATGAGGTGTAAATTGCGCAACAAACGAGGTCTTCAAACCTGATACAGTGCTCCAAGTTACACATTGCACATACCCAATTTTTCGCAGGCTGTACTGTGCAGAACCGTCAGCAATTTTTTTTCCAGTTCGGCTCAATAATTCATTGTTTACCTCCATTTCCTGATCCTCAAATTATGACATGGGCAGTCTCTTGTGACATCATAATTTGCGGATGTAGCGCATTGTTCGGTGCCATTGTCCGCTGCAGCCTATCTGCATTGTTTCATTTAGTGCTCGACGCCAGCCGCGATCGTAATCCAGTTATATAGACCTCCCCACCCCCTCTCACTTTATAGACTACAGAGTAAGTGCATATAGTGTTGGGATGCCAAAGTTCATAGCTGTCAATATACCGGGCTCTTCTGGGACCTCCAAAGTTTGGCAGTAGTTAATGTTCTCCAGTCGCGAACAGATGCCTCTCTGGCAACAACTCTTGCCTTTTTTCCACATTTTGCGGGCGTAATTTCGGAAACTGCACGCAGCGTAATGTCTCCAATTCGCCCTCGCCGTAGAGAGCGCTTCTGGAGAATATAAAACACCCACAAAAAAATATAAGAGTTGGTTGGGTAGCCTTCCTGACCGCTGCCGGAAGGGACTGGACAATTTCCCTCCAGTTGGTCATCAGTTAGGTTTTATGGGACTGGACGTCTCGTGCCTGCAGGGGCCTGCTTTCTTCCTCTCAACCCAACTGCAGAGAGAGAGAGAGAAAAATGTATATATACATTGTACCAAAAACTTTTTTTTTGAACATTGTACTTTTTTTTGGTTCCTTTAATCATGAGCGGGTTGCTCCGAATTGAAACGCGGACAACTTTTTTTTTCTCTCTCTCTCTCCCCTCCCAGCTTTTCATTTTTGCCTCTTAGCTATTGTATGGCCTCCCGAGTTTTCTGCATGGTGATGGCCTGATGGAAGAAAAGAAAAAAAAGTACATCCCCCTTTCCATGCCTTTCCACCTTCATTTTGCTTCCATATCTGACCTCCCGAGTGCTCTTTTGGGACGAAACTGGGAAGGAGATAGCACTGATGAATAGCTCTCGGAGGTGACGACACCTGCAAATTAATGCTCTGGCGATGACTTCCCCCCCCCCTCCCAACCGTCTCTTGTCGCAAAAGTGCTTATTTTAATTGCCTTCTCTATAATACAGAACATAAAACACTTTCAGGATGCGTGTGTATATGCTTTTCAGACATATTAGAACAGCAAAGGATGGGTAATTAGCATGTAATCCCCTTTTTTTCTAGCGCGCTTCTGAAATAAATGCGACGGGGAGGCTATATCCTTTCATTAGTACAGAAGTAAGAAGGGCTTTGGTGCGCAAATAACTCGCTAAAACTTGTCTACATGTACTACCGAGGTGCGTGATAAGTTTTTCTTTAAATGGGCTCGTTATTAAAGCCCCTCTAGGCACATTTTGAAGGGAATGAAGGCCTGCCCGAATATTGTAGTCTCGGAAGCAAGGCAGTAAAAGCTGGCCCCCGGATTACCTTTTCTCACCACTTTACACCTGGAGCTCAATTGCCTTGCACTAATTGCAGGCGTTGAGACGCAGTGGTTGGAGCCATGGGGTGGGGGTTATAGGACGTGCCTGGCGCCACGTATAGTATACTACACCCTTCACTCCATATTGCATGTGTTATCATGAATATTAAACCGGCACGTTCATGCAGTCATCAGCTTCCTGAACCCTCGAATAGTATCATAACTGTTGGATGAATCGCATCAATCTCAGCCACTTCTCAGACTAGGCTGGCCAGTAATTATTTACATGTGCGGTTATTACCAAAAAGCAAATGAGGGGTTTTAAAAAAAATCTAGTACTAATTGAGAGAGCAGAGTATGCACCGCAAGTATAAACAGCAGTACAGCACCGGCTGTGTCGAGAGTGCGAAAATCTGCTACAGTATAAACCGACACAGAAACCAGAAATAGGCAGTAATGCAACTTAATTTAACGTCATTAACAAGTCAAAAAATTTGTGTCGGGTGCTCCGGGTTTAGCTTGCGCTGTTATGATAACGAGGTTAATTTGGGGGAGGGAAATCGATGCATCCGCAAAACGGCCCGAGAGCTAAACATCACTGATGCTTTGATGGGAGGAAGGTGCACCCACCCACTTGTACCCCCCCCCCCCCAAGATTTACACTACTAATTACAAGCACTGGGATTTGTAATTGAAGAAAAACATTCCAAGACACTCTGAACATAAATCAGGGTGCAGCAGGAGCAAAGAAGTGAAAAATATTCGGCTGTATGATGCTGTTGGGTGCTGAGCAAGCCCCTTCCCAACTATTAATTCTCGCTTCGTCAGTTGCAAAGTAATTAAAATGCGAGGAAAGCGAAATTACTTGGGGTCGGTGGGGAACGGTGACGACGTTTGTCATACTGTTGGGGAGAGAGGCACGTACGGAAAAGTTTGGCTGATAACTAAATGAACCCATCCCTCGTTATATGCCTTGCCTGACGCTGAGAAGAGCCTGTGACCCACACCCCAATATTTTGTGCCGCATTGTTGCCGTCGAGTGTCAGTTTGTATCCGACTAGTGTTGGTTTGTGAAAAGGAAGATGGTGTATATGTACCAGATAGTGACTGGCTCACTCGCAGCATGTGGATGATGTCCATTCAGCCGTGTTAGGACCAGCAGCAGATAAGCGTGCTTTTGGTGAACGGCAGCAGACAGGGTCTGACTCTTTGGGAGATACGAGTTTGTGCGCTGCTGGGGGAGGCTTTTGTTGGTGGGTGGGCACATCCTCCCCCAGGGTCCATTGTGCTGGTCAAGGCCCTTTGCCGAAAAGGAAGGAACTCTGCAGAGGCTGTGGGTGGGGGGTGGACAAAAGGACACATTTAGTTTGGAGATGATGCAGGCTGGACCTTCAGAGATTTCAGCCTCTTCCTGGAAAGGGATATCCGGCATAAATGGACCCCACTGGAATTATCGCGCAGATTTACGCAATTAGCAGCTGACCATCTCAAAATAATGTATATGGAGGCATACTGTGCACAATTGAATCATGCACATGCGTGTATGTCGCACACTCGAACAGTACTGGCATCACGTAGATAATGCTTGGCAGGCGGCAGATTACAATGAAAGTGATAGCTTTATTTGAAGCCAGCAGAGAGTCTCGTGGACTAGTTCAATGAGGCATGATAGCCACCTGAGCGCACGTGATCGTTGGGGGAGGTTGTTAGTTTCGAATGGGAACAGATGCTTTTGAGGATGACAAGGCAAGCATGGTTGGTAGGTGGGTGGGTTTGTAGGGGGGGAGGGAATTAGATTTGCATGAGAAAGAAATATTACGTGGCACTGTGTACACTCGACACGGAATTTACGACCCTTTCATTTTCATGGGCTCCCCACCACTCATACGAAACTCATCTATCACTTTAACAGTATTATCGAACTTATATGGCGCTCACCCCCGATTTCTGTGAAATATGCACTCCCGATTTTTTTTTCGACAATGTGAACACATCATGTCTAATAAAGAGTGTGAGCTGTAAGCTACTAAGGGAACTCTATGAGTTCTAATTACCAGTGATGCGGAGATGAAAGAGACACACATCAACTTGCCTTAGGACTGTTATTCTTCTTTTCGTCGGCTCTGCAAACTGCGCTTGTGTGTTCATAAGCATTAATTACGACCCTTTCTGTACTGAGATGAACTTTTCAGAGTTTATCCTAACCCAATATGCAACCCAAGAGACTCGCCTGACTAACCGGGTTGCGTGCTTTACAGGCTGAGAGGTGTCCAGTAAACCAAATGGTGTCGCCAGTAACCAGCACAGAGTGGTGTCCGGAAACCCAATCCCCGGGTTTTGTCCCCCTGGTCAGGTGAAGTGCCGACCGGTGTACAGTTGACAAAAGAAATGAATTTGAAAAAAAAAAGGCTGTGCTCGTGTAGCCTTTTTGGTGTGTGTTGGGGGAACATGTCCTCTCGAGCTGGGCGTGAAACAAGTTTGGAAATGCGATATATGCGAAAAGTGCCCAAAAAAAGTGCACAAAAAGACATCGAACAGGTTTCCACGCTTGGACAGACACTAACCCTCGAAACATCCCTTAATTTTTGCTGCCGTTTTTCGCCAAAAGAGTGCTGCGGTGTTGCTGCGCTTTTGTGGGGGAAATTCGAGAGGGTTTGGGACGTATTATGCTCTGGAATAATATATATTGAGAGAGAAAAAAAAAAAAGTTGGTGAAAAACGCGCGCGATGGCAATTGTGGGACTGGGGGCTTGAATGAAGTTTGAATCGACTGGTGGGGCTAGCTTTGAAACCCCCGCTGTGGTGAATGGCGCAGGCACCGAATTTTTTTTTAGGTGTGCTTGTATTTCCACCATTCTCTCTCCCCCCCAAAAAAGGGGGAAAAATTGCGACTCGGTCCTAGTTTTTTTTTCGCGAAAAGCGGGGTCCTGCACATCACCCGCACTCACGCACACATTCAAGCACACCGAGGCCTAAAAATGTACGGTTTCGAAATCATAAAACATATCCCCCCTTTTTTTTCTCGGGGAAGCAAGGTTTTCTTTCTCGCCTACTCTTGCATGAGCCGAACTTACTTCACAACCCAGTTTTAAAAAAAACGCAGTACCTATAATTACATGTGGTTTGAGCAGCACTGGAAATATTCCGCCGCCTTACAAAAAAAAATCCCAAGCTCAAAACACCATGTGCAGGGACCTATACGTTAAATGGATGAATAAATTATGGAGGACATTTTTATATTCCGTTTTTGTGTGTCAAAGTAGCAAAAATTTAAAGGTCGCCACATTTTCTGCCTATTCCGATTCGTTTAAAAACTAGTACTTCCGTCAGATGTGAGAGGACCGTAACTCAATATTCACTTCCCTTGCGGCGAGAAAAGAAAGCAAGTGTTACCGAAAGCATCCAAAAGGTGGCGTTGGGGGAAGGGGGGAAAAGAAACGGCAGCCCAACTCCACCTGTTGGGTGCTTTTGGTACCACTGCTTTTCTTTCGCCGCAAGGGGAAGTTGACATTGAGTTACGGTCTTCTCATATCTGACGGCATTGTTTTGCTTGGACGTCGTGCGATAGGCCCCTACCAGTTGGCGCATAGGCTCTGCCCCTCTCTGCACACTACTGCCGTGCTTAGGAGGGAAATAGTAGTACATGCACGTTGGTGATGAGTCACCGCGCGGACAAAGCCCACCAGGGTGCTATAATCCCGCCTACATTGAAGTGGGCGATATATATTGTTGAACGGGGAAAGTGAACACTATGGTAACTACCACCTACCTGTTTATGACCGGACAAACTTGTGGACATAGATATTAAATTGGTGTATATATTAGGTGTTACCAGTGAGCAGTGTACAAAGTAATGTTTTCTGGGCGATTGCATAATTATGTCGATGTTAAATACCGATTTGTTTTCTGGCGCGTGCTGTGTGTAAATATATGTCCTGTGCATTGTGTGTGATGTGGCATGGTCTATATAGTGAGGGTATGGGTAGGGAGGTAGGGGGGGGGGCTAAAGTGAAAATTTGCGATGCAGCTTTACAGGTGATCCAGATTTAGTGCTCTGGCGTTAACGTAGTTAGTGGGATTTGGTCTGGGCCGAAGAGAGAATATGACTGGGGCCCCCCTGAATTCTGCAATTTTCGGAGCGCGTTTTGTGGCCCTGCGGTGGTGAATAATCGTCATTCTCGGCCAGCGGGTTGTTATTTTCGCCCCCCCCCTCCCCATCCCTCTCCAACCCTCCCCCACTCTGGTAATGCCAGCAATTAGAATGCGAGCCGCGTACTCTACCCTCGCTCGTGTTCGGCATCAACCCTCCGCATTCTTCCAGCACCCCCCAACAATGGCCTCCGAGAGGGGGGGAAAAAATAATTCCTCAGTCACATTTTACTCACAAAAGTATTCGTCTCAGGCCATTCGGACAGCACTCTAGCAAGGTGAATATGTACTATCGGGTTCAAATACTTTTGGCCACTTTATCCTGGTCTTGAAGCAACCCTTCGCACAGACCCCACGTTAAGGAGGTGTGTGTGTGTGTGAAGGGTTGCTTCAAGACCAGGATAAAGTGGCCAAAAGTATTTGAACCCGATAGTACGTACATGCAACAGTTTTTTGGAATTTCAAAAAAAAAAGTTGTGATATACGCCATCAGGTGCAATTAATCTTAATGAAGGGGCCATTCCTGCGAGGTTTAGACGCTTGGGAAGGTGGAGGGTATAAGGCGGACTGTAAAATTATCATCCCCCTCCCCCTCTACTTTTTAATTCATTTGGCGAGTTCCATTACCCAGAAGCAAGCAAAAAGGGGGGGCGGGAAAGGGAAGGAAAAATGGAAGAAGAGTTTTTTGAGACTAATGAGCAATTCTCCCAAATTAGCCCAAACCCGAAACCCTAATTCTAATGGTTAACTTTTGGGAATTGAGGCGTCCGAGATGACCAAGTATAGTTGGAGGATCGTCGCAGGTTAATGGATTTTTGCGGTTTACCTGGCGATACGGCACTCCAGGGATGATAAAATGAGATTTTGGGAGGGATGCTGGGCCTAGATTAAATAGGCTGCGTAGTTTTGATGGCAGCCGCATTTTTTTCGCCCGCATTATAAACCATTTTTTCTCCAAGGGTGGTCCAACGTGTCCACGCCAGAAAATTTCCAATTATTGCCCAGCCGATGCTGCTGGACCATTTCGAATAACGAAACAGACCGCGCAGATAAATAATTCAAGCGGCTGACTTATCGAGGAGAGTCTGTATTTAGAATGCAGTTTCAGTAGGGTTTCTCCAAGCAAGCAGGAAATTGTCAGCGCCTAACGAATTTAAACTCCTTTTCTCTCTGTAACTCCTTCCAGACCCTTCTACGCTGCAAGGAGCCATTTGATAGGCCATTAAGATAACGGGACTTGTTCTCCACCCTGAGGGGTTATTTATTTTTTTGTACTGTACCCCCACCCTTTGGTATACGAATCAAATTGGAGGGAGGTCTAATCTGCGGCTCTCTCATGGTTTATTGGGGAAGAGATAAATTCGGAGGGGACTGACCGAGTCCATCTATTGCTTCAGATAACGTCCATTTCCTTTCTTATATATCAACGGGGATGATTAATCCACTTTTAGGCGCATATGAGGAGCCAACTGCGCGGATTGTTGTTTTCAAACTGGTTGCTGTCAGAGTAAACATCAATTCCATATATAGAGCTGTGTGGACGGTCTCCCCCCCTTTGATCCCAATAGGGAATGATGAGCTTGGACATTTGGGTTTGGTGAAACGGTTTCGAGGGAGCAGTTCACCTGGAAATGGCGTTGAAGACGGGCAGCCCTTTGAGAAATTGGAGGAAACGAGCCTGTTTGTTAGTGTTGACCCCTCTCCCCCTCCCTTCTATCATGGTCATTGGCACTGCTGGAAAGGGGATGAAGCAGAAATGCGATCCTTTTCCTCAGCAGGGAAGTGTAGCTTTCTGGGTGTTCCTGTGGGAATGGTGGGCAGCCGTATATATTCCCCCCCCCCCTCCCCGATGAAGTCAGCGTCCTGCAGGCCAGCTGTCCAGAGTCGATATGTAAGGGACGGCTCATCTCACGGGGTTCCCCCAGACCTATACTCCTTTTCCGGGCCATTTGATCCGGATCGATCTCTTCCCCCTCTCCTATACCCTCTCCCCTTTTACCTGAGTGAGCCCTGAATTTTTCATCAGGAATCGCCTGACTTGCTCCCTTGGCTTTTTGCCTTTCCTGCTTGCCCCCTAGTCTGTCTGTCTGTCCCGCAGCTTCCGTTTCATATTCGCATATATATGTATACACACACAGCCTATTCAGACCAGGCGCGGATATTAATCCAGCGAGGCTTGGCCTTTATTGAACCTGCTACTAGAAAGCCAGCAAGTTGGCAGCATCCAGATATCCGGCGCATTGTCGACGAATCGCCGACTGGATCCCATCTACACGCGCAACTGGCTTTCAATATCCTGCAGATGATATTATACACCCGGTGCGGACTGAGGGGGAATCGGGGATATATAATATTGTATCTCTCTCTCTCTGGCACCTTTTGTGTAAGCTGCCCTGGCGGTGCTGGCAATGAACGGAATTTCAGTGTGTGTTGCCTTCGCTCGAGCGACTTGAGCGATATAATTGGTCGGGGGTCCCAGTCATTCACAGTTGGCGGGATTTTATCCGGCACAAAAATCAGTCGGATGAACAGCAGCCAGAGAGGAACCGAGGAGCATTCATCTGGCAGTGGAAAATGCTGCCTGCAATGAATCGGAAAATGGTGTAATATTCTCACCCATCGGCCCGTGAGCTCGGGCTCGGCGACAATTATTCCGCCATAGGCACAACTACTCTGTACACTACTCTATTTTTCTGACAGAGCATTACAGTGCATCTGACCAAAACCACATCTAAATGCATTTGTTTGTTATAGTTGGCCCTATGTGCTCCGGGAAAATGTTTTAGTTATTCCACATTTTCTCCAGGTCGGCTGGAAGTTTAAATGAGAAAAAGAGGGGGGAACAACCCAGCAGAACGTGAGAGTTTATCGGCTCGGAACTCATCAGGAAAAGCTCCGGACTTTTCGTCTTTTGGCCCCCCCTCTCTCGGAAAAAGCGAGAGTCCCCGAAAAAAGAGGGAAGATTAAAAATAATTTGGAAGTCTAGTTAAGCTGGGGGGTTGGAGGAAGTGTCGGAAGCCTTTTCATATCAGCAGAGTCTGTGAGTCGCAGTCTCCCGACCTCTCTCTCTCTCTGATGACTGTTTACCCCCCACTTTTCTTCCGCGTCGTCAACATCGACGAATAAGAATGTCGGGCACATTTCCTCCAATCAAAAGCTCCCCGAATCCCCCGACGACTATTCCAAATCAACTTTCCAGGAATCCCTCCACGTTTAACTCCTGAAACTTGATATTGTTTCCGTAATGGATTCGGCGCAATTTCTGCCAAATCATAGCCGTCCTGCTGTATATAATGAGAGAGGACAGGCACGTGTATGTGCTAGGCTTCCCGATTTGCGCGGTGCGTATGAAGAATATAAGCTCCCCCCCTTGATTTAGCACTAATGTCGCAGCAGCATGAGCTTAAGGCCCCAAGTGACGCTTAAACTAATACAGTTGAGGGGGCTTATAACCGGATAAGCGTCCGGGTTGAGGAATGACGCAGGCCTCATTTGTCCCCCGGAAAAGCGGTGATGTAATCAGCTGCTCTCTCTCTCTTCTATAACTTTGCCTCTCATTGACGCTCCGCTATACATAATTCGCCTGCTCTTATTTGCGCAAAGAGAGAGCCCCCCCTATACCGCCCACCCCCCCTCCGGTGTTGACCCCCTATCGTTCAATGTCAGTGGCTCCACTGAATGGAAAGATTGCTTCCCGAAACACCCTCTTAGCAACAGTGTGCGTTAGGCCAAACAACGCCGCACAAGACTCATTGTTACAAACGCACATTATTGCCATCCCCACATTGTGACATGTAATAGGTCTACGCTATTTCGAAAGTAGCAGCTACTTTCGACACGTAAACGCTATTTTCAAATAGCTGCTAGTTTCACAGTTCATAACAGCTATTTTCAGCTTGTAAGTTATGTTGAACGTAGCAGCTACCTTTTGCAAGTAAAATGTTAAAATAACGGCTATTTTCAGGATATGTCATTTGAAAGTAATCCCTACGTTTGGCACACGAACGCTATTTTCACCGTTAACAGCTGCTAGTTTCACAGTTAATAGCGGCTATTCTCAGCTTGTAAGTGATGTTGAACGTAGCAGATACTTTTTGCAAGTAAATTTTAAAATAACGGCTATTTTCAGGACATGCCATTTGAAAGTAACAACAACAACAACAACAACAACAACAACAACAACAACAACAACAACAATAATAATAATAATAATAATAATAATAATAATAATAATAATTCATACCCCGTTATCAGCCTACCGGCTCTTTAGTGGGGAAGTTTTGTTTTGCCTGGAACGCTTTGCTTTCATTTTACTGCGCTTTTTGGGATAGGATAGGGACGGAAGGAAGCGGCTATGGCCTATTAATTACGGAAGCAACTCCGGAATTTTCCTGGAAGGACGACCGTGGGAAACCACAGAAAACCACGGTCAGAGTTGCCGGCCCCGGGATTTGATCCCAGGACCTCCCGATTAGCAGTCGGACACCATATCCCCTACTCCAAACTGGCCTAGGTACCATTTGAAAGTAATCCCTACGTTTGGCACATGAGCGCTATTTTCACCGTTAACAGATGCTATTCCCAGCATTAATGGATTCGAAAGTAGCAGCTATTTTGGCATGTAAAGCTATTTTTGAAATCGCTGCTAGTTTCAACACCAATAACTGCTGTTTTAATGTCGATGTGATTTCGAAAGTAGCCGCTAGTTTAAAATAACCGCTAGTTCCAGCAATAATAGCTGCTAGTTTCAGTATTTAAGCGCTATTTTGAAAAAAGCTGCTATTTTCATCACCAATAACTGCTATTTTAATATCTGTGTGATTTCGAAAGAAGCCGCTTGTTTAAAATAACCGCTAGTTCCAGCAGTAATATCTGCTATTGTCAGTATTTAAGCGCGATTTTGAAAAAAGCTGCTATTTTCAAACGCTTTTCGCTGCTGCGATTGGCTGATTAAGGTCCTTACGACCAATGAGTGTGGGCATGACGTGACGGAAGTGACGTCCGCAGGTGATAAACGCCGTGGGAAATCAGGTGGGGGGTTAGCGTGCGGAAATCGGAAGGAAGCGCCCTTTTAGCCCCCCTCCTCCTCCTCCTCCTCCCCGGTAGTACGTGGTATGGCAAGTTGCTTGAACCCGAGCTTGGGTCGAGCCAAGAGAGAGAGAGAGAAGGTTTTTGGGGGGTTCCCGGATCGATTCCTCACTACTAGTCCCTACTCTCGCCCCACAGGATAGAGGCGCGCGCAATAGGGGGGCGACATCAAGCGTCGATTAGAGGGACTAGGTGGTGGGGTTTAGGCCCCGCGTTTTGCCGCCAAAAGCAAGGTTCCCAACGAGTCGATATGCCGGGCCCACAATTTGGGATGGGTTGGACCAGAGGGTGCTGGCTGCCACTTCCCCCAAAAACTCTTTCGCTTAGTATACCGTATCATGCACCGTACACAGCACATCGGGACAAAAAGACGATGTCTCCATCTTTTTGTCCGGTATAGTACATGTGTGTACGGTGCATGGTATTGAACAAAAATGACGACGATGTCAACCATCTTTTTGTCGGATATAGTACATGTAGTTTTGATTGTTATAATAGTCAAACATTGAGCTTATTTTGAGACCGCCTTGCACTTGCTGATACGAATTGAAAGTTCTTGGTGCAAAAAATGGTGTAGGGCACTTTTACGTGCAATGAAATGTGGAAATCTTCCCGAGGTCAAATTGGAGGAACGTAAGTGCTTCAGGAGTGATGGGCCTAAGTGCAGGTGCGGCCTGAGTGGCTGCATTGCCAGGGAAAATGACTATACTGCGCCTATGTATTTCCGCCAAATGCATCGAATTGATAGTTGGAGAAGAAAAGGGCTAGATAGAAAGAGCGGCTTTTTTCGGTATGATGGCTTCGGGTCTTTTACCATTGCTGAGCGCCCCTGATGTTGCTGGATGGGGATGCATTAGTAAGAATGGAAAAAAAGGGGGGTGGGAAGGTAATAAATGATATAAAAGTAGAAATGATCCGGAGCTTCATGGCTGCACGGGGAAATTATTCCATTTCTTCCAATCGGGGTGTTACGGATGTTGGATGGAGGAAAAAGACCTCATATGCCCCGAACAGAAAAAAAGCCTGTCATCACCCCCGCCTTCTTATGGCCCACCTTTTCTCTCCCTCTAACGGAATGAGAACAGGAGAAAAACCCGGGGAATAAACGAAATTAGACTGGCGCGGAACTCATGCATTAACAATGTGCAAAAATGGTCCTGCTGGTCAAATTTTTGGACCGTGGGGAAAGAAAAATCCATCGTGTGAACGGCCAGAAATTGTGATTGGATCCCATAGACACGCTCTCGTTCAGTCGGCGTAACATTTTAGAAAAACAGAGCATGTAGATGACTTTTACAGCCATTTCTCATGTTGAAATATGACTCGGCAATGTACGACTTGCTGAACTGTGATTTTGCGGCTATTAGACATTTGACCAGGGTTTGTTGCTATAGCGAGAAAATTGGGCGCATTATTTTTGTGGGCTTGATTGGAGCGACTGTGTGTGTGGCTTTTCTGTTCCGGACGCAACGTAATCACTTCATTATACGGTGTAGGTGCTGCATGTATTTTAGAGCGCTGTAAGTGCGAGCTATCTGCCCTGGCCAACGGCACCTTTTCCGGAGATAAGTGCCTATGAAAACGGTCCTTGTCTGCTTTACCCCCCTCCCCAACCCATCCCCCATTTGGCTGCATGTAATGACCAGGTAGCGTTAATGGCCGCTCGCATTAAAACCCATCGTAATGATACGTGTAAGAGAAATGAAACGAAGCTGCAACAACCCCCAAATCAATATTCAGAGATTCGAGTCGTATATTTTGTTTAAAAAATATTCGCACATTTGTACCACCGTGCAACTTTGTAGCTCGTTCGGATGTTCCGGATGAAAGTATATGTCTGTCGAAGAAAAAAAGTCTGTGGTGTCGCCCGAGGGTGACAATTGAACCTGGTCCACTGATGGAAAATCCTCCTTTGCTTGAGGGGAAGGTCCCCCCTCAATCACATGTTGATCCCTTCATCACAAGCCTATTTTTGGGGCTTAGTCCAACACCCCCTGGGCAACGGGGTGGGCCAGTGATTTCCTTGCAAACAGATCGAGTTACCTGCACGGTGCATTGCACTCCCTGTTGTTATTATTCCATTATTAGGTACGGATGAATAGGTGTAATTGATACATACACATTGTAGACATGCTTATTCGATGATGATGTGTACCGTCATCCCTGAGGGGGTCAATAACTCCTGCTTCCATCCCCCCCACACTTTGATGTTGATAGCAACGCTCACTGTTAAATGGCCAACTCACCCGTTTGAGCGCCAACTTAATCGACTGAAACGCTGCGGCAAATTTGCAATTATGTGCACTTTATATTCGCGTAATTCGCCGTTTGTTGACTTGTTCTTGAATGCGTTAAATCGTAAAACAATTTATGGATATTGTCGCGCTTCGGCCCACGGGGGGGAGTTTCTCTTTCGAATTAACCCGCCCGCCAGATTTTGTCATAATTGCTTGTCAGGTCATGCGCAACAAAGGTGGGGACGCAACAATTAATTATTGTGCCCGACAATCTGAGCGAAAAGTGGCACACGTGCTCTAAATATTTCTGTCGACGTACATGATGTGATTAGTTTCATCATCGGTATTGCAGGCACGGCATCTCCCTCGTCGTCATGCAACGCTGTCTGCCCTCCCCCCCAGCAGCAGAACTGACCACATATTAATTTAAGAATGGGATGGAGGGAGCAGCATTCAGGGGAACAATTCTGGACCTTTTGGAGTTTGGGAGGGGATAGCCAGGGTTATTCGATTGGGGGGTTGTGTCCGGGTGGTTATTCGGTCTGGGCACGGTCATCCGTGACCGGAGACCCAAGCGGGTCCACTAGCTCTCACTCTCCCTGGGGATCAGCCCCGGAAGAGAGCAGGAATTTATCCGACCTACCTCCCCGGAACTGGCCTTAAATTATGTCCCGGATCCGTGCCCCCCCAACAGACACACAGGACCAGTCCACTGCGGCCACATGCTTCTAACACACTGAGCCTCCAACTATCTGTACCGGCACGTACTGTCGATTCAGGACCAACACAACTTCCTGAAGGAAAAAAAAGAGTAAACGATGAAACAAATCGGCCCCGCTCCCCAATATTTGCGATCAAACATCATCTGCAAAGAGAAGCATCGGCCACAGCATTTTCTCCGATTGGAAATGAAATATACCTGCTGCTGGACATTGGTGCCCCAGAGCGTAAAGAGCAGCCTTTCATTAGCCCAAGTACAGTGGGAGCCATTGTAATATTGAGCAGCTTCAGGGCGGAAACGATGCTATCATGATGCTAGGTGCAAACAAGGCGCCTAACTATTCCTGCCAAACATTCGATACCTGAGTAATATTTATTAGGATTATTGCCCTCGGGGTGTGTCAGAAGCACAAAGGCCGCTTTTCCCCTGATTATATACTGTATATCAATGCAAAACCCCACCACCCCCCAGGGCCCAAAAATTGTATACAATGCAACGCGTTTTACATCACATGCGATGGGATCCCTGATGATAACAATAAATTACATCTAATCGGGGAAACCGGTTTTGAAAGCCAAACCGTGTCGAAGCGGACCAGTTATTGCCAACTATTTGCGATAGAATCGCTCCTGTTCTATCGATATCTCTCCCCCCAATCGAGTTCCGATGCGCCGCCGACACAGTTTCCGGCCACGGAAACCGGAATTGGGCGCTACACAACCCCCCTTAAAACCCAGCAAACCAGGGAGGGGGGTCTATATATGTGCCTATAATCGCCTATTCGTGTTGAGGCCTTTTCTGGGCCGATACTTATCGGAAATGCTTAATCGCCTGCTCAGGGGGGGAGGGGGGGGGGTNGGGGGGGGTAAAACTAGTGTAAACAGAGACATAAATCGACGGTGGGCCTTTTGTCTCCCCGGAATCCTCCACCGGGCACAGGATATCGACACCTCGTTCGTTTTCTGTTGGCTGGCTCTCTCCCATGCCTCAAAATGGGCTGTGGACGTATTACCACATCTCACACATAGATGGCGCACACTCTGGTGATGACTAACCGCGGATAGAGCCCCCACCAGGCTGGTTTTTTTTTTGATTGGTCGTTTGGTTTTCCGAGAGAGATGGCGCGGAGTAAACGTGTCCCGTAATCGACTGTGCTGGTGCCACGCTGGAAAATTGAATCTGGGACAGTCCGACTAACAATCTCTCTTCCTCTCTCTCGGTCTTCTCTCTCTTCATTTTCGGGGCGGGAAACTCCTCCCCGCTTTTCCCCTTGATGAGATTCCCAGTTCTTTCGTGTATGAGCAAATGGCATTACCTGATTTGTGCTCTCTACCACCCACTCCCCCTCCTCATAGCTCTGCATCCCTAATGTAGGGTAATTTTGAGGCTATTGATTTTTTTTTACCCTTCCCCCTCAACCCCTCTCTTATTCTCCTTTTTTTTCTCACACACCTCCCCCCAAAAAAGAGAGGGGGGAAGGAGGAGACACTTTTTTCCCCCCTTTCCTGATTCCAAGAGAGGTCGGAAACCAAGTAACGCCGACTGGGTGAAAATTAGCGGCCTAGTTGATGGCTAATTGGATCAGAATCTCTAATTCAGGGAGAAAAATCCGGGGACCTCGACACTTTCTCTCCGGATACTCCAACTCATTATTTTCTCTCCTTTTTTTCTCATTTATTTACTAGTCCAGGCCACGGAAACTTATACTGTTGTGCATCCAGATGGAAATTGTGTCACATATTGTCCTAAAATTCGGTTTTTTGGTTCTTTTCGAACATACCGCGCCATTTCATCAACTCCATCTATGATGCATATCCGGAAGCGCCAGCCTCTGATTAGGCCATGCCAGCTACCGCCATCCGTGGCGTATACCGGAACTACCTGAACAACCCCACGATTCCCTGCTTCCTCACAAAAGTGCAGTTTTCGCACTTTTCTCTCAGATACGGGCAGGTTTGCCATCAGTGTGACAAGTGTCAGTGCTCTCAGAAGTGTGGAAGTGTGTTAGGTAGCCCGGACAAACATATGTATACAAACTGTGCCGTTTATTATTCTGGTTTCTGGTTTGAAGCAAACTCAGCTATGAAACAACTGATTGGTACGTGATCGTTGAGAAAGTGGTAGCAACAATAATCATAATCATAATCGCAATAGTTTTTCTCTGAACCCGTTTTCCAAGTGGAATGATTGGTGGAGGTGCTGATACGGGATGAAATGAAAGGTAATTTTTCACACGGGCAAGATATCAGGAGAAATAATTAGTCGGTCGGCTGATAGGTTGATCGATCAAGCAAGCAAGCAAGCAAGCAAGCAAGGTCTAACACCACTTGATTAATTCGTACATCGGTCTGGTTGATGGCGAGCAAGGAATTACACCGCTCGTTTTCTCTTAAGCCGGCTTCTATGTCCGACAGCTTCCCATCAAAAGTTTTATTATTAAAACTCATTCTGGGAGAACATGTAGATATAAGGGCCAGATATGCAGGCACGGAATAGGAAAGGCGATGATGTCAGGGGGGAGAGTGGAGAGACTTGTTCTGGCTGATGGGGAAACTACCCAACTTTTTCACGTTTTATACACTTTGCTCTCTGTTTATCCCCACCGCGGATGTTGTCAGTATTTTACACACACAAAAAAAATTTCTACATGGTCTGGAAGTCGGTTTACATGTGTGTAATTAGCTGGCTCTTAACACATTATGATTAAAGCTGCAGCTCGTGAGAATGAATGGGCGTTGTGTAGTACTGTGGTGTAATCAGTAATGAGCAGGAATTCCAACCCAGTGTTCAGCACTCGCATGAGTTATTGCGTGCTGAGACATCAAGATTCCAATGAGTTAGAAAAAAAAAACAAAGTGTCTCCCATGCATGCTTGTCAACCGTACACACACATTGCGAGCAAATTGGCCCACACTTTGCAATAAAATACTGGGCCATTTTTTGAGCTGGACCCGATGTGGAACTGGCTTAGCACGCAAAGAGGCCGGTTTTTCATGCTGGCCGGTTTGCAGGCATTAAAATAAAACCTGTTATTGAAAGGAAGGAGGGGGTGGAGTTGGGGGAGCCATTGGGCCGTCGCGACGCTTATTATTCCTGGCAGTTTGAAACGGGAGTGTTTCCCAGGAAGGGATCATTAGGCCCATGAAGAGTATACGCCAGATCGTGCAGACTGCTCGTAACGTTTGACACAATGGGACTCGTGTGCTAAACGACGATTCATGCCATGTGCACCTCTAGTAGGTTAGGTTAGGTTAGAAGCTAACCTCATCTATTCCTGTATAGGCTGTAGAAAAGGGCAAAATCTAGCCAGTGGTTTTTCTCCCCAATTTCTTTGTGGATTTGGGTAGCCTTTTGCCTCCTCTTCCTCCTAGAGAGTTGGGGGTCTGCCTTTCCCCGAGAGTGATCGATGCTTCCCAATGAGAAAAGCGAGGCTATTGACTGCCGCCTGGCGTCGTGGCCTGAATTGGGATTAGATCAAGAGTGCACAATCCCTGGGCTGGCGGTGGAGGCGATGGGCTCACCCAAAAAACCCCTGCCCCAAACTTTTCGACTCATCCTTTTCTTCACCCTCCAAAAAAACGGCTTAAATCCCAAACACAAACTGGATGACCTCACCATTGCATTTTTAATATCAGAGACGCATGACCTATCCTCTCTGGCTCTGTATATTCTAGGGATCCTTCTAGACACGGTGTCGAATGACCCCCGCGGGGCAGGATATCCCCTCCATTGGACCTCCCTCGTGACAAATGGCCTCTGCGGAGATGGTGCGTGGTACGGCGCCTGTTTGTTATATGGAGGGGGAAGAAGGAAACGGTCTTGTGCTTCGGAATCCCTTCTTCCTGTCGGAGGATCAACCTGGGGGTTGCAGGACATAATGCAGCCCGCGATATTGGGAACTAGGAGGCCATATGCGGCTCCCCTTCCAACTTGAGGAGGACACACTTGGGGGGACAAATTCTGGTACAAACCGACAACACAACAACGTCGCGCATTTTCCGAGCGTATCAGCACCTGAGATCAGCCGCTCCAATTTTTTGTTTGCGCGATAACAATTGGCAATAAACAAGGGCCGGCAACATTGTCAAAGGCTGGGGTGGTTGACCAATCCCTAAATCGCCCCTGCAGAATAATCCTCGGCCGCCATAAAAGGTAAAATTTTGCACAGGAAAAAAAGAGAGACTTTATGGCCCCCCCCTAGGTTGGCACCATAAACGCAGGCCAGGATTTGACTGGAAATCACTAGGTGTGTCCACAATATTACACACTCCCATCGCATATTTTAGTCAGGGAGGTTATCATATTTTTATTGCCATGTTGTTTCGGCGCACGCTTTTTTTTGGCGGGGTTTGTGCCGCAGTGAGTTGTCACACGACCCCTTGACACCGCGAGGCCCTGCCTGGATGATGACTCCGCGTCCATTCGTGGTGACGTTGGGATTTTTGCGTATGTTTATCTCACCCACGAGGACGCCCCGGGTGTGACGTCGCTGTTTCGGCGTCAATCCTCCGCCCTGTTATCTCTCGTTGCCTGGCTTGCCACCGATGACAACTCTATTCACAACGGGATTTCTTGCCCACCAGCAGACATCACCCCTCTAGTGGAATCACTGTCGATAAATTACGGCCGGATTTTTTTAGTAGCTGACAATGCGACAATGTAGGTTTACTTATTTAAAAAAAAAAAGGTGTGCAGTGTGTCCGACCCAACATTACCTGGGGGGGAAAAAGAAGGCGATTTTAGAGCATAATTCCAGGGGTGTAAACTTGCGCCAGTGTGTGTTTGCCAACCATCAAAAATGTAGGTCTTTGGCAGCTACAGCAGCGTCCGGGGCTATATTATTATACCGTACTGTTATGTGCATGAAAAAAAGAGCTGGGTATATACTAGGTAAAGAGTCGTAATAAAGCAAGGGCCGAAAGGGCGTGGTGAGAGGGCCATTTGGCAGGTGTGAAGCAGGTGATTCCGGGCGCCCAAAAGGTGTACATCGGACTTGATGGCCTGCCCTGTATCCCTTATCACCACAGCACGTATCCTCCCAAATGTCCTCTTGTCTTCTTGGAGACAAAAAAGGGGACCGGTCCTAAAAGGACACCTTTGGGACCCACTCGCATGCACATACAAGAACAGCTCAGGTCACACTATATAGATGCATTGTTGGTGTCCACTGGTCAGAGATTGGATTGTTGTTGTTGTCCCGAGCAGCGAAAACAAGTGTTGTTGAGCAGCGGATGTGGAGCCCAGCAAGAGCCAGTGGTCGAATCCTAACGGAGCCCCAATGTAATTTCGTTTCTCCTGGAGGCCATAAAACGTATTTTAAAGTTGGGCGTACCTGCTGCCCCGGATGGTGAGGAGGAGGAGGAGGGGTAAAACCCTCGTGAGACCAGGTGCTGGATACCTTCATCCAATTTGGGCATTTATCCCATCCACTCTGCCCCCGCTCTCTTTCTGCTCACGTCCACCGCACCAGCCCTGCATGACCAGCCAAAGAGAAACTTGTGAGCCAGAGAAAAAAAAGGGCGGAAGAAGAGACGGGAAAAAGAGAGTCTCTCTCTCTGTGATGCTGTGCTGAGATGATTCAAGCGATGGAGAATTAGAAGATGGAAAAAAAAAATCTTGCCGTACTGTTGGAGTGTTTGTCCACGTGCTTTCCTCTTTTTTCCCTATTCCGTCCTGTCCAATCGGAAGGAGAAAAACTGATTTGTCTCGGAACAGTCGCGCCCTCCTCCGTATTGATTTGGTAATTCGTCTCTTCAACTTCTTTTTCTGTAGCAAAACTCTCTCGTTCTCTGCTGCTGCTCTCCCCCCCTTCAGCTTGGCAGACGAGAAGAAAAATGAGTCCTGGCACCTCCAACTGAGCAGAAATGTGTCTTCCGGAGCAGTAAACATGGGCGACAGATTTAGTGACGGAGCCATTTGGGGTGCTAATGTATGAGTTTACAATAGTCTTTCATTATAGAGAGTACTGTACTCTCCCCAGCAAAGTGGTATTGGAATTGCTGGTGCATTGCAGGGGAAGGGGGCAAATTAATCGCCCGAGGACCAAAAACAGGAGAGTTAATTCCTATATATGCCCCAATGTTGCCTCGCAACATACCTGGAGATGGCTGCAGTGCCTGCTTCGACACACATTCGCATATCAGTATCCGCAACAATCTGGCATTGCAGTAATGATAGTAGCAGCACTGATTGCCTTTCTTCGGCTGCTGCCCCTCTCTTTTTTTTCATTTCCTTTCCTTCCATCTCTATCCGCTTTATTGATTTCTCTTGGCTGCTACCCCGAGGATTGCTTCTGGCTCTTTCATTTTCGGGGAGGGACCAAAAATGCCTGCGAGAATGCTTGGCTTTGTCCCTGGCCATGACTTGGCACTTCATATGAGTGTAAGCCCCCCACTTTGTAGTAAGAAAATTCCAAGCCTGGATCCTTGGAGATGCAGCTGCTGCCTTAATTATTTCGTCGATTACCGTTGGCACCATTTTTTTTTCTTCTCGCCCATTCTTTTGCTGTTGTTGAACCTCCTGCAGCAAGCCTTGAAGCGGGCCCGTAATTAAGTAAATCTGTGTTGGGGAGCCCCAGCAGCATCCCCCGCCAATGAAAATGCGGCTGCGAATGAGTAAGCCTTGTCAAGAGACGTGTAAGATGAGCCCAGAAAAAAAATTAATTAGTGGTTGGTGATGGTGTTTTGCACCTCCGAGGAATGTGGCGTCTGCAGATTACAAGGGAGGGGAAAGAAAAAGTGTTGATGAAAAAGCCAATCTTGGCTGTTCACTTTTGGTCCAGAAGAAATCACGGAATATGAGATGCATCAGTGTCCATTTTCTCCTCTCTTTTTTGGGGGGGAGAATAGCTCTTTTTTTTCTCTATCGCTTCTCTATTTTATTGAGTTGTCCCCATCCTCCCAGTTGTAGCCGTTAGCATTCCGGGCCTGTGCATCCTCTCCTTTTATTTTCGGTCCAGCTGATATGGCGGCCCGGTCGTTTGGAGGAGTGATCTGATTAGGCCAAATTGAAGCCAAGGGAAAGAGCCGATCGTCTCACAAAAAAAAGAAAAAGAAAAGAACGGTCCTTCCATTTGACCCACGTCCATTTTGGACCGCTGCTGGTTACAGTATACCCAGAAAATGTCGGGGAAGCTGAATGGACATCATTTACGAGGACATTTCTTGCCAACGCCATTACGGTCGGACGGACTCTTCCGACGTTGACAATCCTTACAAGAGAGTTATTGAATGGACGGTACAAGATTATTTCGATCCCATGTAGCCCCCGGCGAGAATAGTCTTTTTGCACGGAATCGGAAGCCATCTTGAAGGAGCGCCTATTAATAGACGCGCAATTATGAAGGCAGGCAAGTTAGCGTAGTGCTTGACAGGTCATTAGGAAAAGGGCCGCTTGGGAGGACCCTAGGGTCCCAGTGGCGTGACGGAAAGTTAGAGCCAGAAACCACCACAACTTGCCTGATTTGATTTGGCCAAAGGCATCCTGACACTATATGTTTTATATATCGAAAAAAGCGATGCTAAAATCAGGTGCAGGGTTTGATTACACGAGCAATTGTCCACAATAGTTTCCTTAGGCCCTCCTCTGCTGCGTCGCCCTTTCTTCACCTCCCTTCGATAGTAATGAGACACCATTCTGAATGAGTAATTGGGAGCCAATGCCAGGGTAATTAGCTGTGCTGGGTCCGAATATAGACACATTTTGGAATGGGAAGCGAGAGAAGCATTTTGGCAAATTGATGCAAGAGCCGCGCGCTTCTTCTTATATTCTGCAAATGAAGCAAAGCATGGCGCTAATTTATATCGTGCTGCTGGGAGTGGGTTGGGATGGGAGAGAAAAAGAGCTTTCTGGAATCTCTGCTAGCGATTGTGATTTCCCACGATGCCTGCCACTTCTCCTTTTTTTCCGATTGTCAGAGGCCAATCCAACTCTGATTATTTATTGAGACTGACTCCTGCTGCAACATTTGTCTGCCGCCTAGGGAAGTCAACCTCATTTTGTGCACAGGGAGTTTCGGGACATCATGATGTGTGCACAATTTTGCCGAAATAGCACAGGGAACGTAGCTTAGGGTTGCAGATTCAAGTACCTACCGCCTTTGGGCTCCTCGTTAGCGATCCTAACTAATCAAGCAACCGTCCTCCGACCATCGTTGAAGTCAACATGCTGATGGCCTCAAATAGCTGCAGGAACTTTGCTTTATAAAATTCGCCAATGCCCCCTCCGATTTTTTTATAGAACAACCAAAAAATGGTGGTCCTTTGCTCCTTCCGGACCCCAGCATCTCCCTGCAGCACTGTCGCTTCAAAGTTAGCTCCTGCTGATTAGTGCCCTTTGCAAAGATATTCCGCAAAGTCAAAGTGTTTTTGTTTGCTCCCGATTGGTTTGGTAATCGCTTTGAATTGTGGTCTTTCAGAGAGTGCGCTGGTGAGTGCTTTGTGAGGTAGTGACATCACCCAGCCTGCATCACCATGGTGCGATTGGGGATGGGTCACGCCACCTGGAGGATGAACCCTCACCTGATGGCCACCTCATCTCTCCTGGCCTTCCTCCTGATGGTCGTCACTGCCGTCAAGCAACTCAAAACAGGTAAGGACATTTGTGCCAAAAAATAAAATTCGCGATAATGTGTACAGCGTGTGTGTACAAGGGTTATAAATTGATGGACGGGAGGTAGGGGCTTGTTGTCGGTTCGTGTCGATTGGCGGTGATTGCAGTCGACACGTTGGCTTTGCCGCTGTGCACACCCCGTTGCGTACCACCAACTGTGAAATTGCGCTATTCCATCACCGCACTCTATTAGTTGCCCGATGCTGCTGCCAACACCCGGGGACAATGCGGAAAACACCTTTGCATTATTATTCACACCACAAAAAAAAATCCAGCGGATATATTAATTACCTTAATATAACTGGTGGCGCCACGAGTCGAAAGCGGCAAAAGAGCGAACCATCACTTTCATTCTGTTGCCGCCGTCGGATCGTGGCGCCACAAGTACGACATCATTAATGTCCGGCGCACGCCATATGTGAAGCATTTCTGTTGCAAAATCATTGCGTTCAGAATCACCGAGCCAAGTAAGACCCTCTTGCGTGGTAAACCCGCTGTAATTATTATTTGCACGCGTTTTTATTTAGTCCCCCCGATTAATCACCCTGTTGTAATTACGCTCGCAATTTCACGACTCTATTTTTAGGCAGCATTAGTTCATATCTGATTATTATTAATGATTGTAGTCATCACCAGCAGCTGCCGACATTAACTGTTAATTAGATAATGTCATCGACTGGTAATACATACATTATGGAAATTGTATTAAATTATCTGGCAGTATATATGCACTCTACGTGCGACACTTTATATTGTTGGGCCCCAATTTTTTTCCCCTGGCTTCTCCGCCGTACAGTACATGCTATACCCCCCGAAATGACCTGCACAGATAATTACAGCGCATTTCTTGACACTTCATACCGGGGATTATTCGCACTGCATGGTGCGGCAAAGTCTGCGGAATAATAAGGTGCAAAAGTGCATCCCCAGCACATTTGGCCCTGTATTATTTTTCGTGGTGTTATTATTTGGCGAAACAAATGCTGCAAAAAAAGACGGGATTGTTTCCCAGCATAATTGCATGTCCGGAGCTAAAGAGCTGCGTCACTTTGATATATAGGCTCTGTTGTTCTAGCGTAATTGTCCGAATTTTTTTTTTCGCAATCTTCCGGGAGAAAAATGTATTCTGGAAGCAGGAAATCATGTCAGACTCTCGTCGTATATTTTATGCTGTGTTTGTCCTGGCACTCACTTAGCGACTACCTTTTTTTTTGTTAAGGCTGCATTGTACTAAGCTGAGTTTGGTTCTGGGCTACTTTGGAAGGGCCCAGCCTGTTGAAATTTTGATCAGGCCCCGCGAAGGTATGGTGTTTCTGGCTCATTTTTGTAGCCCTTGCGGGCCTAATAAACTGGGAGCGTGCTTTCGGTCTATTGGGTTCCATTATCTAGCTGGGGGGGTTGTTCCAGCGGGGATTGGGGGCTGGGTGGGTGGGTAGGGGAATCTTCCCAACCCCAGGTCGAAATGAATGATCAGGTGGAATACCGCTTAGTAATTAATCCGGGTGAAGCTTTGCCAGGTGAAATGGAGGTTGGCAGACGTTTAGAAAAATATGAACTTTGCAAGCCCCCCGGATGGAGTCCATAGGGGATGAGACCGGATCAAAAAAAAAAGTCTGCCTGTTGCTCCAGTTTAATGTGGAAAGATCTCTGGCTTTTCAAATTCAGAACACGGTCAAGTATACATACGTCGACAGGCCGAATGAAATTAGCGGGGGGGCCTCCAGATTGCTAGAAATATTGGAGCTGGCGGTACAGGGAAAGAAAAATAATTTGGACTGGGAGTATGTCATTGAATTACAAATTTAAAGGGGGGGGGGGGAAGAGGAGCAGCCTTAATGAAATCTGGGGCTACGTGTTTCAAAAAAATATTGCACAGGAAACGCACCACGGTTTCAATTATCTTTCCGGATTTTCCGTTGGCGGTTGATTCGCATATGTTGCCAGGTAGTAAACGTGAATATTGAGAGTACAGTACAGCCCACAAGCCGATGTATACGACGCAATGTTTCTCTGAAATAGTACGTGACCCAAAAACCAGCTTTATTTTGTGTGTAGAGGACTTTTGAGAGCTCGAGAAACCGCAGCAATAGTGTCATGAAGATGAGTTAGAGACACCCGGTAACTCAGTAGTTGTGAGATGCTGGGAAATCGTTTGGGTGCCCTGGATAATACTATTGTCGTGGCAAATGGCGGTCTGGAGAAGAAGAAGAAAAAGAAAAGAGGTGGAATGGAGAGGGTGGGATAGGAAAGAGGGGGGAAAAAAAGGAAAGAAAGAAGACTGGGCAGGGGTCCCGCAGAGCTCCTCAGCTGATTTAAGAAGATTGGACGGATGCGCAGCTAGGACACGAGCATTCTAACAAATTGAAGCCGCACAAGATCTAATGCCTGGAGAAAAAGAGAGGAAGCCAATCTTCAAAAAAAAAGAAGAAGAGAGAGACCAGCTCGTAAGCAAGAAAAAGCTTGACCTTCTCTAAGTGAATGGATGGGTCCAACATAGTGTTTGGCCATTTTCTGGAGATGCATTTTTTGGTGGGGAGGAGCAGGCAGCGAACAATCGGCTGCCGGATCGCTCAATAATTCCGTGTTGGGTAGGGGGTTAATCCGGTAGAATCCTAGATGTGCGACCTGCTGGAAAAGTCGGGCCTATTGTGGTGGTTGGGGGGAGGGAATAATTTGCATATTGAGCCGGGAAGCGGTCAGGACCACAACTCAATCCATTCAGCCGCAATGACCTTTTTCCGGCTCTTTGCATGCATACATCAGCATCCTGGAATGCCATACTACTACTGCCTTACTACTATCCAGCAGACTAGGGAAGTTAAAAAAAGGGTCATATCCTCACCTCTTGGGGACTCTAATAACATGCAAATCGGTCTCTTCAAAGACCCGCAGCGCTTTTAGTAGTCTGCTGGATATATGTAAAGAATTGACCCGGGGGTTTTATTTATCCCTGATGGGTGACCCCTCGAAGGGCATTTTTCATCATTCTTTTCCTATGCCAGCCACACTCGAGATGTTAATGAAGTGGAGTTTCGGATTCGTGAGGCAGCCAGACTCTGCTGATGATATCGTTGACTGGAAGGGCGGTTGACCTTCCCTATTTAAATCCAGACACCCCCCATTCAAGCCGTTGATGAATATTCGGTCCCCGGTTCAGAGATGTAATTTGGGATGGGTGCTTGTCGCGGGAGGGGGGGCCCAATTAGACCATCCGACTACTTTTTGTGCTCGTGAGTAGTTAGTATATATCCTTCTGCGGATGATGTCTCCTCGACGCTAACAAGATCCTCTCCCGAACTGAAGAAATTCCCCAACTTTGACAACCAACTCGATATCTTTTTCACCAAAACTTTTCTAATATCACATGGGCGTACATGCTGCTTCCAAATTAATCTGATGACGATACAGTGTTGGACAGATGATGTTCGGGTCCGCCGCAATTGTTCCCCCCTTCCACTAAATCTGCCCCGTCCCCAGAGTTACACCAGACATTTTTCAAACCCCCCCACCACCATGAAGCTAAGGGGGTTTAATGGTTCGCTCGCAATCGCCCACCTCCTTTTTCCTATATATATACACTGTCGAATATATCGCCCAAGTTTCGTCCGCCTCTGCTAAGACCTTCCCTCGCTTCTGCCTGCAACTTGCTGACAATGAGGCATTGATCGGGAGGTCCCCCCCCCTCGACTTTCTAATCGAACAGAATTTCTCCCTTCTCTTCTTCTCTCCCCCCATTGGGGATTGTTACTTAGCGGGGAATTCCCCCGGAAATTCCGAGAACAATAATGGCAGTCCCCCTTCCTACCGTGCCATCCTCTCAATTCAAATGGCTTTTAAAGAGCAGCAGCAAGGGGGGGCGAGACGGTGTGTAAATATTTTTGCCCCCCCCCCTCTACTAATTACTGCCCCCGTGAATTTAATTAGCCGTGAAATATGTAAGCAACTTTTATTGCGAAGGCTAGATGTATAGCCCCCGCGGGGGCGACACTATAGGGGAAAAGGTGCAATATAGCCGACCTTGGCATGCAATGTTATAGGTGGGGAGGCATGCATCAAACGTAACGACGGGAGTGTGCAAAGAATGGGAAAAGCCAAGTCTCTTGCAAACTCATGGGAAAAGTTGGCCCAAAATATGCGGGCACCGGAATGCGGGCCTCATCCTGCGAGTTATGCTCCCTGATAGTACATGAGCGCCTGTTGGGTAGCTCTGAAGCGTCAGGATATGTTTTTTTAGTTTATTAAGAGGTGCGGACGTCGTGGCCTACATTTTAACCTGGGGAGGTCACGAGGTCAGAATCCTATCTCCCTGGACCGTTCCAGTCCTACCTGAACTGCAAACAAAAGAGGAGGAGGAGGAATCCCAGGATGGGAAAAAAGGAGAGTGATTTACGTTTGCACGAGCGGCGATAAATCCCTTCAGTCCAGCGAGAGAAGCTGCTGGCTCGGGATCTCTCTCTTTCTCTCAGCAGAGAGAGGAGCCAAAAAAGAGGGGCCAAACGCCCTGGCAGCAGACTAGCTAGTTCCAAAGTCAAATCCACACTCTGCGGTCACCATTGGGACCCCCCTCCAGAAGTTATTCGATGGACCCACAATCCGATGCTTCAGGTGTCAATCACCCGTCTTTGTGAGAGGTCAAAAGGTCCCAGAAGGGGACCGGTTGGGGTCGTTAAGCGTTTGGGCAAGAGAAGCGAGTAAAGTTGGGTTCTGGACAAACACCTAGGAGTGTTGGACTCCCCGGGGGGGCTTGCTTTCGCGTGCTGGGTTTGTATTGGTAAGGAAGTCTGGAGAAAGAGACGATAAATTAGTCGGCCACCAGGGGCGAACCCCGGCGTTTGAAATTCACCTAACCCAACCGAACCGACCGTTCGGGGAATTCCTTCCTGATACCATCGCAGACACGACCTCTCTCGAATACACTTTTTTTCCGGCTTTTCTGGGCCGATCAATCCTGTAATGCTGTTAGAAGACGATTCTACAGTACGTAATGCGATTAAGAAGCCTCGGTTGACCTGTACGGTCAATCGGATGTTGCGAGCATCCATTTGCATTAAATTTTCGTAAAAGGAAACAATAGGGAGGTGATGAATGGAAGGCTTGAAAAATGGTTCTGTCCTGAACGCATCCTCGGTGTGAATTCATTGGAACGCCATTTTTCTTCTCGAAATAATAGGAACAGAAAAGGTTGGACCCCTCGGCCTGTCTGCCGGATACCACAACAAAGCACCAACCCAACTGACCTTTGACCCCAGCTTCATAATTGGCTGGGGCCACAGTTTCATTTTTTTTGGGGAGGGCGGTCGTAATTAATTGGGGGGTCTCGATGTTTATAAGTGTGGGATCCAGTGCCAAGAAAACCCGGACCTGGTGCAGCAAAACACACCCCGTATCTTTGATCCGGGTCCAAAAACTGCTGCCTTTGCCTTGCTTGCTTTGCTCGTTTGGGTTTTACACGGCCTTTGAAAAGTGGCCAAGTTTTGGAGGGACCCGGAAGCTGGAATAGACCCCCATGCATCATGACACTCTTTATCCTATGAGTGTTTAATGGCCCGCGAACTAGGTTTTTCCACCCCCGTTCTTTTTTTATATAACGTATATTTTCCCTCTATATATTTTATCCCGGCGACGCTCTTTTCTGTCTCTATCTCTGGGCTCTTTATTTCGGCGCGGGACCATCGAGACATGTACAATTCAACTTGCCGGATTAGTCGCAAGACATATTGCAGCAATTGCACTGCCGGAGGATCCTGTTACAGCTTTGCCGACACGCGAAAAAGTCTTTTTCCTTTACTCCTTTTTTTTAAAAAAAAAACCAGTAGTTGGTTGTTGGTTGGTGTCCTCAGAAGAAGGAGAATTAGCAGTTTGGTGGAAACCACGTAATTAAAGTAACAGTGGGAATATTGGGGGAGGGCTGGAGCTTCCTTATTTCCCTCGGAAATGCAATTTCCTCTTCCAAGAAATTTGGCTCCAGTTCAGGTATATCCACGCAGCAAGTACTCGTGACAGCGGAATTTTTTTATTATGAAATGAATAATTGAGGCGAAGGTCTGCTAATCATCAGTTGGCCCATTTCCACTCACAACACACGTTCCTGTGATGGCCAGAAAGTTCCATTATGCCCAGGTGGTGCACTTGTTTGTCTCCTACTGTCGTTGAATCGGATGAGAGCATCACAGATCGGCCAGGGAATTCAAGACAGTGTTGCCTTTTTTTTTGAAAGGCGTGAATGAATTGTGTACAGTGAACACACACTTGGTTGAGTGATGGGCTGCAAATTTGGCCCCGGGGCGCAGATAAAACCCTGGTCCATCGTAATATGTGGCCTAGTCCAAGTAGACCCATCGTTAACTGCCTCGATGACGTGTGAGTTTACGTGTCCCAATTGACCAGATAGCGCCATAGGCCCAATTTATAGCTCTCCGGATGGCCTATTACCCCTCATTACAAAACGCTGTGTTCGGTGATGGAGCTGTTGGATTTTTGGCCCCATTTCTTCCCTCAGCAGCACACCTCAACAACAGCAGTCCCCCCCAAAAAATGACGAAAAAAAAAACGTGCGGCCAGCTTATAAATCACACTGGTCGTAACCTTCTCATTCATATCAATCCAAGCCCGAATTGCTGCACTTTGCCGTAAAAAATTGCGACCATTGCACTTCCATCTTTCTAGAAAGGAAACTTTCTATGGAATTTTCGTCCCACTTCCGGCTAGATACTGCTAACTTAGTAGTAGCCCTACCAATTCCAACACTGGCACTGCTAAGTTAGCAGTAGCTAGCAATGGGATGAAAATTCGATCCATTGAATCCTATCCTGAAGTGTGTCCGGCGCGGCGGCTAATTAATATTAATAATTATAATAAATATTATACCTTCTGATTGGTCCGCCGTGTAGTGTTACTGCGACGCTTCCGATTGGCCCCCGTCCTGCGCAGGCGCAAATTTGGTGGAAGCAGCGCCTCTGGTGGGTGGGAGGAGCTGTCGGCCGGAGGGTCTACATCGCTCCCTTCCCACCTTCCCACCCAGTGAGCTAGTTTATCACCGTCGTTGTCGTCGTCGTTGTCGTTGTCAATAATAATAATAGGCCTATGATTATGATTATTATTATTATTATTATTCCGGCCAACTCTTTCCCCATCCATGTTTTGGGGGTGCCAATGATAGGAGAATCGATGCGGAAGGCTCTCGGAATAATTCATCGGCCATCGACTGTTTAATTAACTTTGATGATGAGGTGGAAGGGGGGTCCCTGCAGCAATTGCGTGTGGCACGGGTGGGTGGGTGGTGGTGGTGGATTCATCCGACGCAACTCGCCTTGAATTATGGAGAAGCCCGTAGTCATCTAACCGGCTGGGAGTAACAATGTGCATTTTTCCAACGATGTACACGATTTTTGCAACAACGATTTTGCTCTAATTAAAGCCTGCGGGGTTAGGCAACCCTGCGTTCAAACCCTCTCGAAAGAAAATGATGCTGGAGGCTGAGATGAATCTAGGGCCAATCGATCCAGCCAGGCCAGTCATCGATTCCTGGGGCCAGCCGATCGTTCCTCACTCGGCCTTTCTCTAATTTGCTCCAGATGGCGACTTGAGAGCGAGAAAATTCCCGGACCAACCCAAGAAGAAGAAGAAAAAAAGGGAGTTGGAAAAGAGAGAAAAGGGGTGATGGAGGTCGGGAGAGATTGAGAGGAAAAAGAGGTTGGTCCAGGCCAATACTGTAGGCACGTACAGTCTCTTGCAAAACTATTCAATCACCCTTACACCTGAAACAGTAATAAAGGGGACAGCCCAAGGATGGCTTTAATAACAACCCGGATTTTTTCTCCCCCCCCTCCTGCGCGGTATTTACTATGACCTGGCTGATATTGGTTTCTGGTTTCATACGATGCAAAGATCAAACCCATAAAGGGGAAAAAAAGAGAGGGGGGGGGGTCGGGATATTGGGAGGCTGAGGATAAAGATGAATGCGAAATTAATTCAGATGAAAATCCACATGTTGCCGCTTGGCCTGCTTATGCTTTCATTATTATGGAAAAGGTCAATTCCCAAAATGTCAGCACTCTAGAGATTTTTTAAATTTTTTTCCCCACGAGTTATTATTATATGTAGCAAGCCTTGCTGCAATTTCGTGCACATACTAGCAACGAAGCTGTGTAATTACGGGACAACAATGTGGGCGACTACAGGGTGTTCACTGTTGTTCGTTTGGTTATAGTATTTACCTATGTCGTGGCCGGTGTCGAATTTATAGCAGGGTCGTTTATTGTGTCGCAAAGTGGATGATCCACATAGCCTGCCAGGAAGTGATTGGCCGGATAAACAAGGTTCTCTCTCTCTCTTTTTTTTTTGCTCCCGAGGGGGTGGCCATTTGAGTCCGGACAGATAAGGGGGCAGATACGAGTGTATTTGGCCTGTGCCTAACATGAAAGGGGGTGACACAGCCTATAATTACTGGTCGTTAGCTGGAAACGCTTTCCGCACTCTTTTTTTCCCCCCATTTGCCCCCGTTTTTGTGTGTGTGCAGTGTGTGTGTGCCTCCAGAAATTTATTAGACCCTGTTCCGCTAAATAAGTGGAAGTGACAGCCAATAGTCATGGAAGGAATCTCAACAGGTAATCAAAAAAGTGAATTATGTATCGGCCATTGCATCACTATGGGGGCGATAATTAAGTGCGATGCGCCCGCATGTTCAACTTTGCCTGTGCCACTATTATGCGATTCACGAGTCCTGGCCTGTTAGGCTCCTCCCCCGTCCTCCGCCCTCTGAAGGCGAGGTTGCCACGTCCGCCATGGCCTCACACGCCTGCCAGGAGGATGGGGGAGAGCACTTGGCAGCAGTGGATCGCATTGGGGGGGACAACCAGGCCTGGAAATACGACGAACCACCTATCCCTTGTTGAGACCGAACGCTCTCCCTTTGCACAATCCTGCCACTCTCAGGGAGAAAGTAGTACTACATGCACGTTGGTGATGAGTCACTGCGCTGGCAAACCTCACCAGGGCGTCACTTGAACCCCGTTCAACAATTAGAGGACAGAAGTAAAAGCAATGGTAACTACTACCTACAGGCGATGAGTCAACTTGTTGGACTCACACATATCAATTCTGCACATATATTTTTTAAATGAGCGCAACCGAGTGCGCAACACAGTTCGCGCAAATTGCTTCAGGGGGTAACAATATGGCCGATTTTTTGCGATGTTGCCAAGTGGAACTAATATTAAGAGGCCCCCATAGAAGTAACTGTGGCAACGTTGTTGTCGGTTTCGCTCGTTTAAAAAAAAGGGGCATCATCTGAGAGTGTGTTGATAGCCGAGTGTGTCTTATTATTTCGAAATTTCTTTCGACACTTGCCCAATTTTCTTTCGGCGGTTCTTCTTTTTTCTAAAGGCCTGATCCGAACCCTAGGGGGAATTAATTAAGGAGCGCCGCATTGTTGGGTGGGGAACGCGCTCCAAATTATCTCTCTCTGGGAGGAGACCGGATCAGGCGATACATAATGATCAACCCTCTCTCCTTTTTTTATAGTATTTATTATTCCGGAGAACGATGATAGGCCCTGCGAGTCTAATCCGGCCTTCAAAATTTTTTTGGTGGGGGGGATGATTTGCAGCGACCAACTTGAGCAGCTTACTCGGATGAATTGTTGCGTGGTTTTGCCTTCAGGTGGAAGGCCCCAGGTGTGGTCTGGGAACCGATGAGGAGGCCATTTTGTGTCCCCTTTTAGCCGCGACTCTTCTCCCTGGTATAAATCAGAGAGCCCCCAAACGCGGCGGAGTGGTAATTAACCGCGTTGTAAATCTTCTGCTCGATTATGAGCCTGATGAATGGGCAGGTGATAAATATATATATACAAAAAAAGAGGCCAGGTACAACACGAGCTTTAAGTGAGATGTCTCTCGAACAGCACTGTGTTGATATTTAGTGCGTGTGGTTTTCCCTGGGCTAATTTGTGTGCCGGATGAGCTTGTCGTTGGGTGGGGGGTCCACCATGCCTCTTTCTCTGCGTCTGGGATGCTGGGGGACCAAACCCCACCCAATCAGGCGATGGAGGTTCCAAAGTAGGTGATAAGTACCCCTCTCACGCCGGGGTCCAGTGTTTGCAGCTTTCTCAAGAGTGTTGTTGGTCGTCGTGTTGGATTGGTGGCTACGACACGCTGAAAGATCACCCTGGAGGGAGAGAGAACGCACTTCGCAGCATGTTGATCAGAATAATAAACATCAGTGGCACACGATAATAAATAATTTTGTCCCAAAAAAATGACATTCGAAGGTATGTCTGTGGCAACAGCATTTTTGTTAGTTCTGGCTGGTTTGGTTGTAGGCTGCTGCCCCAGTAGATCACGTCCGCAGAAGAGAAGATTAGCTTTGTGCTGGTCAGCAGAAAACGAGGTGGAGGGGGGGTGGAGAAACTGGAGTTGTCTGAAGGTAGGGGGGAGTTATAGCAATAAATTCCGATTGCATCAGGCCTTCTGGAAAGGGCAGCCAGTTTTAGCCGGAATCCAGAGAGATGGTTTTTGGGGGGGCTGGATTTCCGGGACATTGGGAGGGGGTGAGAGCAGGAGAAAAAAAAACTTTTTCCCACAGAATCTCCAGGGAACATACGTGCGACTGGTCTATTATATTCCTCCGAGGGATTAATTTGTGCCACGAAAATTGGTACATTTTTTGTGCTGTACGTACTGCCTCGAAAGGGAGGCATGCACGTGAAGGCTGCAGTGCCCAGCAATCTTGCTTTTCGGGCGCACTGAGTTGTACATATTCGGTCCGTTGCGGTTCAAGGGTTAAATCAAATGGACAACCCCTTATCTTGAGATCCGCACGCATGTAACGTAGAATTTTAATTGAAAAGGCAGCACGCATGAAAAGCGTCCAATTGATATGCGAGAGTCGGAATATACATTTTTTTTCTCCATCAGTTGGTCGGTTTGGAGCAAGCAGCATCCGCGAGCCAGGAAACCATCTTTATGAGCAAAAATCTCCCCCACTTCCCAAGCCATGTTTTGTTGTGGTCTGCCAGTTTGGGGGGGATTGGCCCTTCTTCAAACACGGGCCAGCCAGCCTCTGCCTTTTGAAAAGTGCTGTTTCTAAAACGGAGCAACACCAAGGTTTAATAAATTCTCAGGCCTTTTGTGGCCGGAATGACAGTGCAGTCGGGCATGCATTGCCAGACTCGAAATGTGCTCCGCGGGATGCAAAATTCCACCATTCCCCCCTCCTCTCCACCACCACCACCACTCGACTAGTGCCTGGCCAACTTGCTTGCTCCAAAGGGAGGCGACAGAAAAAAAAAGAGAATATATGGGGGGAAAAAAAGACGGCCTGCATTTTGGGGGGGGGGAGAAAAAAACACCCAACACCACATGGGAGTTCCTGCAACTCAGTAGGGACAGGAAGAATTTTTGAAACGTATTTTTTGGCCAATTTACAGCTTGCCACCAAAAAAAAAAAAGAAGTGGTCACACCACAACCTGTTTTGCATACAGGTCATGTTTTGCGAATTTGTTTTCGCACCTGGCCATATCCTGTGACATGTTTTTCAATCCGTTTGTCGGCAGAGTATTTTTGTTGATAACGCGGCATCCGATATTGGCCATTATATTTTTGCGAAATGTGCCACTCAAATTTTATAACCACAATTTAAGTGTTTATGTGTAAACTAGTAGAGGACTCGTTGCCAAAACTGGCCCACCCCCTCACTTGGATGTGTATAGTATACGATAGGCCACTATTATGCGATTCACGAGTCCTGGCCTGTTAGGCTCCACCCACCTCCCAACGTCAGCGGCGGAAGAAATCAGGCCTGGAATGCTCGTGATTCTCGCGAGTAGGAGCCATTGGTGCGGGGTTCGGTCTCAACAAGGGATATGTGGTTCGTCGTATTTCCAGGCCTGGTTGTCCCCACCAATGCGATCCACTGCTGCCAAGTGCTCCCCCATCCTCCTGGCAGGCGTGTGAGGCCATGGCGGACGTGGCAACCTCGCCTTCAGAGGGCGGAGGACGGGGGAGGAGCCTAACAGGCCAGGACTCGTGAATCGCATAATACCAGTTGGCGCATAGGCACTACTGCCGCTCTCAGGGAGAAGGTAGTACTACATGCACGTTGATGATGAGTCAATGTGCGGACAAGGTCCATTGAAGTGGGTCCCACCCTCTCTGACCGCTACATGGCCTCTAATAAGGGAAAGTGAAAACTATGGTAACTACGGACATATAAGCAGACAGACAGAATAAGGGGATTAGTAGTATGAGGTGATAGAAGAGCAAGTCCTTGTGCGACAACCCCGGTAATGATCCGTCGGAGTAATTACATTACCAATGCGAACACCCTCTGGCATCATGGACCTGTGTGTCCTTTTGGGTCGTTCTTCCAGATGAACTGCCTTTGGGGTCCGATCCTTGCCAAAGTTTCCCCGGTAGATGGACCGTGAAGCTTTCCATAAGGACACGTGCTGGACTCTTCTTCTCCTTATTACACTGTACAAGGAGGTTATACTTGCATCACTCTGCAGCAAGCTGTAATAATAATAATCATCATCCTTTGAAGCTGGCTGCTCGGTAACCGCACTCGGCTGGCGTTAATATTGCAATCGAGGGATTGGCTCGGAAAGTTCTGCCGCCTCATTGCGGTGGACGGTGAGCCTATAGGTTTGCACAATTTAACTTCCTATAGTAAATACACCCTGGCGCAGTATAGAGCGAAAAACCGTCCCTGCCAATTTCTTCTTTTTAAAAAAAAGGCCCGTTTAGCCAAAAAATGACCAGCCAGGATGCGTACCAAGTATGTATATATAGACGGTTTGCTTATATCCCGAGGCGTGTACTTTACATGCATCGAGGCAATTTTTGTCGGGCGTAATGCACTTTTAGGATGAAACACGGAGTCTGCGGGGAAAGAAGAATGGTGGGTGGGGGGTTTTTTTTTGGAGGTGGGTGGGAGGGGGTATGGAGAAGCAAGCAGCACTTGCCTTTCGAGTGGTGCCTGGGCCTAAACTAAACCCCGGCCGCCTCTCTCTGTATCCGGGTAACCGCAGCGCTCTCAGTGTGCTTCTCCATTTAATTACAATTTCGTGTTCGCGGAGGGGGCATATATACTCTGCCTAGTGGGTGGAGGGGGGATGTGGGGTGGAGGAAAAGCCATTCTTGCGATAAGGCAAATGCGCGGATTCTGATCGGGGGAGGCTGGAGGGAGATTAAGTATCCATTAGGGGAATGCGACGTCTTACAGGCAAAGCGATCAAGGACATCATTCGCATCGATACTTTGAGACTGGGGAAGTTTCCAGGACAAATTCAACGGACTTGTTGCCTCTAGTTGCATCAACATCTCACAGGGCTCGGGCCAAGAGCCGAAGGCGCGCAAAGGGGACCGAAGGCCCACCGCCGAGCACAGCGAGTCGGTTGATGTAAGCCGCCAAACTTGTCAAAATTGGATTGGTCGCATCGAGGCCTTTTTTCCCCCCCGCACCATCGTCTTCTTCTTTTCCGATCCGATGAGTTCCCCTTGAGTTACAGACGACAAGAGGAATTGGTCGGCGTGAAAATTCCAGGGTGTACATCACTTTGCCATTAGCTCCTTCGGTTTGCTTGCCGATGCGATCAGTTTTTTGGGGAAGGGTCCGAAGAATCTTTTCCCCCAACCCTCTCTTGGGCGTCTTGCTTGGTGCATCTGCTCCAATAGGATTGGGAAGCAACCGGATTCCGCGGATGTGTGTCCGGCCGCTTTTGCCTAATGTCCCAAGACGCAGCCTGTCCGCTCAAATCTGCCCTGAGAACCTGGCCCGGATTAATCAGATGGAGGGGGGTAGAAAGCACAGGAGTTGGTTTGTGTATCCGACTTGTCACCGCCCATTCTTGTCACTGCAGATATCTCGACGGGAAATTGTGATTTTGCTAGTTGTAGGGCCACTGTGTGTGCAGGCAAGCAAGAGTGATTCTGGGCCATTAGACACTGGCAGCAGCGTTGCACCAGGTAGTAATGTCGGCCGCAAAAATCTGTCGACGAAGAGAGAAGCGAGCGTTGGTGGCGCAAAAAGCTCGTTTTCCTCCCCACTTCTCTCTCTCACTGGGAGGCCCCCCCCTGGTGCTTGTCCGTGTGTGAATGGGCGATGGCCATTCCGCTCCGAAGATGGCCCTGGCCCCAATCCGCCAGCACCACCACTTCACGCCCGGATGATGCAGAAAACACACCAATTGTCTTTTTTCCCCTTTCGCCCCCAAAAAGACTAATTAATCCAACGCCCTTTAAGCCTCATCACATTGGGCTATTCGGCTGATCACGAAGCAGGCCAACGAACGTTATTGTGGCTTTGCGCTCCGTTCAGAGCGCAAAGCCACAATAACGTTCGTTGGCCTGCTTCTTCGTCTCGTATAGGATCCGTTTGCTCTGTATACTGAAGCAGCCTGGATCAGAAATGAGTTTTCTCACGGGTGTCACTATTTCTGGCCAGGAAAACTGTGCATGGCAACCTGCAGACAGCGTCACTCTGCTGGTGAGACGCGCCCTTTTTTTTTGCAGCCGGATAATGATGAGTCTTGTTGCTGGAAACAGGGCTTCGTGTGTGTATACTTGGTTGGTGGCTGGCCTATTGTGTTATAACTTCATCTCGTGGGAAGGGCCTGGCGCCTCGGGGGGGCAGAGAAGCGCCCCCCTTTTCCTCTCAAAGGAATTCTCAGGTGATCTTCGCAGACGAGGCCACAGAAACAATCGATTATGCAGAATGCTAGAATCCTCTGCCCGGCTTCAATTCGATTACCTAGCCCGCCTCATTACCATCGCATCTCTCTTGCGGGTTGGCCCCGGGGCGGGACCTCCCTTTTCCCCCAGTTCGTGACCAGGTCAACCAATTCGCCTCGAGGTCACCAATCTTCCTAATAGTATATGCGGGCGAATGAAATCTAATCTTTCATCGACCAAACTAGTTTTTCCTCAGACTCCTTTTTGAAACTCGACGCCAAAGGCTCTCTAATAATTATTATCGGTTAGGTCGGGTGTTGTTTCCTGTCTACACCCGATCAGCTCTTTTTTAATGGGCAAGTACCGTTTGTTTGATTTTTAAAAAAAACTGCAGATTAGTGACTCACCTCACAAGGGTTCACCGATTGAGCACACTCGATGTCGAAACGTTAATTAAATTTTCAGGTACGGCATTTTGCGAGTGGGGTTCACATTATGGGCTGGAAGCACTCTGCTGGACAGGACTCTCTTGTTTTTAACCCCCCCAAATTTTTTGAGAGGAGGGGGGGGGGGGGCATAAAATATTCAAGAGTTTTGGCGGAGGTTCGTGTGACACACTGGTTAACCAAGCCCCTGTGCACTGCGACACCCCCGACAGGGACTGCCGACTCGTATTGCCAAAAGTTGATATATGCTGCTGGGTCATGTAGACAACCGCTGTCCAGTCAAGGCTCAAAAAAAATGTTTCGGACAAATACAACATTGTGCCGATGGTTTTATAGCCCCCTTTTAAAGGGTAAATGGGCACCGGAGTAACTGATGGAGGTCCGCAAAAAGGCCCAAAACGATCGTCGGCATAACTTTTTTGGGGAATCGAGACAAAAATGGGTCTGCGCATAAAAGTAACGGCCGTGATACACTTTAAAAAAACCGCGGTTTATGGCACCAATTGGTCCGATGACGTACAGCGTGTGCGGCCCGTACATTTTCGGCGCGTTTGAAACTGAATACGATTCCGATAGGATTGTGGCGGTTCGTGGGTAGTGACCTTTTTTTTCCCCCCAAAATCGCCTGACTGCCCTATAATTCAGCAGGTGCCCTTTTTCGGCCGAGTGTCTATCCTGCACGGGCGCCATTAGGCTAATTGATCCGGGGGGGGGGTTGTTTACTGGCAAAACGCCCCGGCCGACAAACAATAATCATTATGAAGCGCCAGCCACAATTTTTTGGGCCAATATTCTCTTTCTGGGTTGGATAGGGGTCGTAGGGATCGCGACGGTCTCCGGGTAACCCCAACCCGTCGATACATGACACCCCCTCTGTAATTTGATCGGGGTGTGTGCGCGTCGTTGCGTGTGTGTGCCATCATGTGTGAGTGTGTGTGCGTGTCCACACAGGGCGTATAATAATAAGCAAATAAGAGGGACCTTCCGATTGATTGGATGCGGCACGGATTCCGAGTCTGTGGGCGGAGATACGCAGCTCTTCCTTTTCTAACTCCTGATATAGAGGAAACAAAAACCTGTGAGGGATATTATAAAAAAGAAAATCACTTGTCGTGCTAAAGGACCATGAGCCCCAGGGGCCGACCCCGGGGGTTATCCAGGGCTCCAATCTTCTAGGGGAGCCGATTTTCATAGCCGCGACATGGGTTGGGCAGGGCCCGAGAAAAATAATTTATTATTTCGGCGAAGGAGGCACAGCCAACTATCATTTGCGACTTCGGGGGTGCGTGCACACAATGGTATTATAACGAGGGAGGGCTCTCTCTCTCTGGGGGGGGGAAAAAAAGAGGCCTTATGTCGGGTGCCATAGAGATCATGTGGTTGTGTGTAAATCATTGGCACGTATGTTGATGCCATATACCCGCGATTCGACTGCGATTGTGGAAATTGTTAGCATCGCTTGTAATTGGCAGGGTGAATGTCTGGCATTTGGGTTCCTGTACCTCAGGATCCAGTTGAATAGACTGAGCTGAAAGGGCCGATACGGAACCAGCATGTCTGGTTTGTGTCTGGTTCCTTCCTTGCTGCCTCCGCCTGTAGGTTTCTAGTAGTGTCGAGATTGCGGCAGGCACTGCCGAGAACTGTGTGAATGCAGCAGTTAATGAAGCGTTTGATGGAGCCGACCGGAGACTGCTGATGTGCCTGCCTCCAGAATAAAAGTGAGGTGGTGCAGCAGCAGCCAAAGGCACAAAGGACAATTAGGAAAAGGGGGGGCTACACAGAGAGGCTTCTGGGGGAAAATGTCAGCCTTGCTTCAAGTCTCCAAGCAGCAGCAGGGGGGACTCCTCTGATCACCCAGATATTGTTTTCGGTCTGCTCTCTCAGGAGGACAAACCCAACCAGTCATATATACACCCTGAGAGAGATAGAGACACATCTTTGTCACCGACCGGGGTTGGATGGGCTTTTGTCTTACACGGCTTGGTGAATACCACGAAGAGAAGAAGAGGGCCCAAGCACGGTTTGCGTCATCCTTTTGTGTGACGACCCAATCCTAATTTGCTTGTCGAACAGGAGCACTCAACCGCGCTAAGGGTTGCCTTTATTCCGGCCGGAAAAGCGATAGGACCACCGAGAGATTGTATATAGGATACATACAGGGGGGGAATAGACCGACTAAACTGCTAGGTCACTTTGTGTAGTTGGTGTCCTCATTACTCGAGTAATTGGCATTTATCATTACACACACTGTATCCTACTTTAAGATGAGCACCTTCAGCTGCGTAGCCCCGCATGCTGGGGCTAACAGCCATTTTTTGGGGGGAGGCTTTGGTATCAAAAAATATTACAGAAAAATGTAAAGAAAATAAATGGAGGTCTTGGAGAGAAACATGCAGAATACAAAGGACGTGATTAGCATGGCTGATGCTTTTCAAAAGGAGAAGAGGAAATAATTAAATTAACATACCGACATCCTTTCACAGACTTTCGACTAAAATAATGATTATCTTTAATCACGCTGCCAGTGAACATTATAGGAAGGACACTGAAAATATTTGTTGCGATCGGCAATAATAAATAATATCAACTTTTTAAAAGCCCCGAGCCCATAAATGTTTTCTGGCTGTATAACGCAGCCCAAATCAATATTAATTATGGGGAAAAATTAAAAGCCACAATCTATGATATATCCAAAATTTTGCTATACGGAAATGCCACGTGCTCCGATGTCCTCAGAGCTCGATGAGGACACCATCCATATCCTTCGAACTGACTCAGAGACAATCCCCAGCCTCTGTTCTCTGTCATTCTCTGTGGCCACGATAAATGTAATGATGACGCGACATCATGGACCCTGCAGTCGTCATGGTCTATTTCGACTAATGTCCGGAGCAGCAGACTTCGGGGGCCCATCAGTCCGGAAGTACGTTACGGGCCACCCGTCTTGTACGTTATCATTGCCTGTAATAACTATACACAGCACTCCCCATCCAAGCAGCAGACAAGATGAAATACTGCGCGTCCTTGGTTGGATGCCAAAGCCGGAAGTAGGAAGTGACTCTTTTTTTTTTTGGAAGGGAAAAGGACTGTTCCGAGAGTGGTTGGAGGGAAGATCCGCCAATTAATTTAGTTTGCAGCAAACATGATCTTGTGAGCAATGTTGAATAAGGAGCAGCCTATGGAAGTGTCTTGAATGCAACATCTCAGTACAGGTGTGGATAGTTGCGTCGAATAAATTTGGATTGGAGCATTATTCTCACCAGCCGAGTTGAGACAAAGGAATAGGTCGATGAGAGTCTTTGTGTCTTTTTGTCCCTCCCTTCTTTCTCTCCCTGGGTTTCCCCGTGTTCTCCGGCCCTTCGCCCCATCCATCAAATCAGTCGGACCATTTGCCAACGTCTGTTGAGCTGTCTCTTTCCTCCCCGGGAATTCATAGACACCCCCACCTAATTCCTGCTGACAAGGCGCCCCAGACATGCTAAACGCTCTTAACATTCCCAACGCACCCTGTACCCACGGGGCCCCCTTTTTTTCAAAGATAATGATGATGATGATCGAGAAAAACACCAAATCACCGATTGGCTCAAAAGAGGACGGAACAAAACGCCTAAAAAATAATGAGGGCCTGTCGCAAGGTGGACTGGTAAATAATAAGTTAATAACATTGCTCCAGGCAGATTTAGTATGGTGCTGACCCTGGTGAGAAGTATTTCTCGTCCGGTGTACACTCTTTCCATTGTAAGCGATTCAATAATTGAATGGTACAGACCACAGCGGACGAGGGTGTTCGTAAAGCGTGGCAATTGCAATAATGCGAGAAGTTTGTCGCGTGGAAGCGACACCGAAATGTGATCGCCGACTTGTCCTGCTGGGTTGGGTGACGCCAAAATAATGGCGAGTGATTTGTGTTTTTTTGCGATGTGGGGGTTGAGTGTTTTTCGGGTGTGCATCAGCCTGTGTGTGTGTGTGTGTGTGTACAGCACTAATGCTGCAGCTGCGATCATCAGTGCGTGCTGAGTTCGGCGGGGAATCAAGGCGGCTCATATGTGCGAATTGGGGGAGTATAAACAGGTTCGGGATTGGACCGACAGACAATGGATGTGACGCTGTCATCTTTCATGACGGGATTTGTCACGTTTGACTATTCCATTCGAGGGGGGGCTACATTTTATTGAAAAGTGAGGCACCGGCTTGAAAAAAAGCGCGATGGGACGGAACCGACTGCCGCTGCAGATATGGGCCCCCAGAGTTTATTAAACACAACCCCGAGACTGTTGGGTGTCGATGGAAAAGTGCGGAAGAAGAGCATTTCGCAGGGTGGCTCAGATAGAGAGAAAAAAAGAATGAGAAAAAATGTGAGACGAAACGAGTTGAATCTCTCCATCCTTCCCGCGCTAATAAAAAGAACTGGCTCGATGAAGGCGGAAATTGTCTACAGCGCCAGAAGTAGCGGAAAACTTTTCTCTCTTTCTCTCTCGCTCTTTTCTTGTGCGATATTTCGGCTGCGGAATGAATCCGAGAAGGAAGACGTGCGATGAGAATCGACTCTGGATCTGCAACGTTGCGTTCTTCTTTTTTTTCTTCTTTCTCTTATTCCTGCGGCAGGCCTTCTCTTTTTCCAAAACGGCCTGCTCCAGCTTTTATCTACCACTTTTCTGAATGGCCTTTTCTCCCCAGCACCGTCTCTTAAATTTTTTTTTTTTTTTTTGGGTGAAACTTCCCTATCGCGACTGCTATGGTCACTCTTGACTTTTTTTATTTTATCTCGTGGCCAGCTCTCATTTGGCTACCTTGCATACTATCCACAGCCTAACTTCTCAAAATAATAGGCATGACCTATAAAATATTGCGATCTCTGTGCGTTACAAAAGAGGATTTCTTATGGACCGCACTGTACCCAACAATGTTGGGTACAGTGCGGTCCATAAGAAATCCTCTTTTGTCCTTGTGTGTAGCCTGGCCGGGGGCTAAATTGTCGCTGGGGCCAATATGCCGGGGGCGAAAAGTCCGAGAGCCACCCTAAGCGATCTTATTGGTGGTGCAGATGGCAGGAGGATTCTGCTCCACCAATCAGATCGCTTTAGGGTGGCTCTCGGACTTTTCGCCCCCGGAATATTGGCCCCAGCGACAATTTCGCCCCCGGCCAGGCTACACACAAGGCCATGTCACTTCTCTATAAATTCCCAGCCGAATGCTTCAAAGTGGAATACTGTATGTCACGGGGGCGAAATTGTCACGGGGCCAATGTGCCGGGGGCTAAAAGTCCGGGGGCGAAACGGCGGGGCCGAAAAGTCCGGATCCCGCTTAGGGTGTCTGTATAGGGTGTCGCCCACATTTTTTGAGAAGGTTATGGTGTGGGTACTGCGGGGCTCTGCGTGTTTACTAGGTTTTCTCGGGATTCAGGTTGAAGAACTTCTGGAGGCTGCAAGCGACGCCCCTATAGGAGGAAAGGCATCAGGAATTTAATGCATTTCTCGTCAGCGTTGTGCCGGGATGGGTTTCATTAAAGCGTTACAATGTCGTTGGGGGAGCGTTAGTGCCGAAGAAAGTTGCATCTTCGATAAGGACGAAGGCGGAGCAATGATTGCACGGCCGTAATGAAAATTAGCCTTTTACGGGCTCCAGGTTTTAATGGAGGCAGATGCGGTGCCAGCCTCTTTCCCCTCTCCAAAACAACAGGGGCCCAGCACGTATATGCTTTATGCTCCGGGCTCTAAATAATACATCATCCGACGAGGATGATGACGACGCCGTGGCGCCTTTAGCCTCTCTGGCTGGACCGAACCGCCGGAATGCGAGGAAAGAACCGGTTCTAAACGCGACACCAGCTTGACATCTGGGAAGTGGATTGCGACACGGTCTCATACGCAGACCCCATTACCAGAATGAGACTAAGCTCCAGGAAATTGGGCCTGGATGTAGCCTATATGCGCCAAGAAATGTTAGGAACACACTCTTATCAGCAGATGGACAGCTCCTCCCACTGGTCTGCGCAGAAGTAGTGCGCAGTTGTCTCTGGCGCATGCGCAAGCAGGACACTGCGCAGATGTAGTGCGCCGTTGTCCATGTGAGCGGGGCGCTTCTGGCAGGAACTTGTCCGAAACTTTATTCGTTCTGTAGTGAGAAGTCCTGTGGTCCCATGCAGCATTAGGGAGGTCGTGACACAGCAGAGCGGGAGGGGTGTCGTAAAAAAAGAGCCCGAAGGATATGAAGCGTCGCCCTGTGAATATGCAAGAAGGCAAGAGCGCCCGGTCTGGGGAGTAAATGTGTAATTTTCCGCCCGAGCCAGCACCTCTTTGAAACTTTTACGTCTTTCATAAGGACTGGAAGAATGATAAGCCATTACTCATTACTCGCCCGCCGACGATCGTGTTCCAGAATAGTAAACGCCCGCCGCCTGTGCTAAGGCACGTCAGAAAGTAGAGAGAGAGAGAGAAAAAAGGAGAGTATGATGGTGGAGCTCTTTTTTCTCTCTCCAGGTGAAGTAAGGCGTTTGGAGTCATAGCGACCATTTTTTGACACCATAATGGGGACCCCCAGCAATTTCTCCATCTTAAAAATAGGGCAGGTACTGAATGGAATTGGTGCAAATGGTGTGCGAGAGTGACGCGCACCTTTTTTGGTGCGTCGGCGTCTTCTTCGTGCCTGTCCCTCTGAGGAGAGGAAAGTGCTTAGCATTTGAATGCAAGTAATTCTTAGGCCAGTAAAAGCTTAGATGTTGCCTCATTCCGGTAACTTTATTCCGATCCTATTAATTTATAAGCCTATTATCGTTTGCGACGTTGACTGAATGGGAGGGAGGGAGACGCCAGGTTATGACTCAGAAGTTGTACTTGTGGGAAGATGGAAAAGTTTTTAACTTCCCCCGCCTCTGAATAGGAATCCAATTATGAAATCTCCTTTTGCACTTTGGGTATAAATAATTGCAATCGTGTGGCGACTTGTGGGAGGAGCTTTTCTCCTTTCTAATTACTTAAGTCGCATATTACGCATCCACAGCACGCATTTTTTTTGGCAAAATATTTTTTTTTTTCAAAAAAAAAGAGCAGGGCGTCGAACATTGTAATTAGAGATGCTGATTGCATCTCTGCAGCTGCAGGTATATAGCTAATGACCTCCATTGCCATAAGTATTTAACTGCCGATATAACAAGCGGAATGATGCTCGTGAATTTAAATCGCCCCCTGCTCTTTTCATCGCTCGCATCAGTCGGAAAGATTTTGATTGCGATTCAGGCAGCCAATTAATGGCGAATCGTTCGATCCAGCATGATGTACACGGCTACAGAAAAAGGAGAGACAAAATCCCGGATTCAGCTGTCGCACCAGACCAGGTCCGGCGATCTTTTTCGTCTCCTGTGATGCTGAACCTCTTCTTTCCCTCTCCCGTATAATACATTTGTCTGGCATTTGCCTCTTTATGGCCAATTTCCCAAATGGCAGTCAGGTTGGGAGACACTAAAAAGCGCACAGTGTTTTCCATCTTTACGACTTAGGGACCCCCCCTTCCCTGGCAGGGAAAAGCGGGTGTTACTGTTGTAATTTCGAGAGCTGTTGCTATTAAAAGGACGGCAAATAACCCGATGGGAGCCATGTTTGGACCGTTTCGCTTTTCCCCGAGACCCCCTTGCAGCTACTTAGATAACGGACGATCCCAAGCAGACTCAAAAGTCACCCAGAAAAAAAAGAGTGGACAGGTACAACCTTGCTATCAGTGTGTACCAGTTGACAAATTCGAGAGCAGGCTGTTTATGGTCGTAATATTTCTTGGTTGAATAGCACGAGCTCTGTAATGGCAAGAGGCTTTCAAAAAGCGTATTTATCAAAAAAGTGTGTCCCTGGGATTAAATCATCGCCTTGCCCCCTTCCCCTCTGGAGCCTGTAATGTTCCGAGTGGCGACATCGCGTTGGAGGGTGTTTGTTAACCTTGATTTATCACGTCGCTTAGCTTGTGGCCAAAGCATTATCCGGATCGTCGCCAGGATAACGCTTCTATACGACGTCTAGAACGCGGCTGAGCGCACCAAGATGGCCGTCCTTATTTTTTGTGTCCCTATATATTATGACTCCCTGTGGAGTCACCCCCTCGCGAGACAAATAATAACAACTGCGAGTGGTCTGGGGGTCTGAGTGCTTCTGCCCATCTGCAGACCATTGTCCCTGGGACTTTGTGCTGAGTCACACACCTTTGATGAAAATTGTGCTGCGTCGCACGTGGCGGAATGCGTCGCCTACCATACAAAAATACACTGATTGAGGAAGCCCTTGTTTCTAGAAGACACTGCAGGAGCATAAATCGCCCAGTTTCAAATAAAACAGGCGGGAAAAAACCAAGATCAATAACAACAAGCCCTGTCCGAATAAATCCTGTCCTCCTCTCCATCTCCCACAGAAATGGTCCTATTCTGCTGTCAAAAAAAAACCCTTGCGCGACCCACCATTTCCCATAGGGTTTTTCCCTCTCTCTCACTGACTTTCTCCCTCCTGCTTTCACACAGCCAGGCGGGGACTTCAATCTACGACCTCCTAAGTGAATAATATTCAATCGCTCCTGAAATATTGCTCCATATTTCTCCCAGAGAGCAATAATTTTTCATAAGCCGAAGAAGGGGGAGGTTGCAGCATCAGAGATCCTTGCTTTCCGTTTTTTTTTTCTTCGGATGGGGAATACAACCGAGGATTCCCTCCCTCACATCCATACCTTCTATGCTGGCTCATCCTAATCACAACAAGCTGCTTCTCTCCCCCCCATATCAATATCAATCCCTATATTGGGTGCGTCCCACCCTCCCAGCCTCCGATCTTGTGCTCTGCATAGAAACGCCCCATTTCTTCTCTCAGCCCTTGAAGTATTGTGTGAGCTGCACCTTTCCTTCTTATAATTGTCAATTACCTCCACGGTCCTCTTTTTTTTCCCTTACATTTGTTTTGTTAGCTGGGATCCATTTGTGTGCTCGGCTGAAGGATTTTTTATCCCTTTCCCTCCCCTACTCTTCCCATCGGAACCAATGGATGAAAGGAATGCAGACTCCGCAGACTATAAAATCCGAAGGGGTGGACTTTAATTCTAATTGGCTGCCTAATGTCCTTGCGTAAAAGAGGAGGGGGGGGGGAGCGTTAATCGACATTTAATTTTGCTTCCCGGGTTACTACCTTTGATCCAAATTGAACTTTTTCTCTGCCTCATGCTGTCTGGCCGATTCCTACACACATACCCGGACTTAAAGCGTAATGACCTGTCGCAATTAATCGCACTGCAGGCAAATTGTGCTGCAGGGTCAGCTTCAAGCAGTTGGCAAACCTGGCCCTATCCCATAGCCATTACTGGGAATGAATGCGTTATAGACCGAATGGATTGGGGGGTTTGTAATTGATGGGCAAAGTAATGACGTGTATGATTCCCTAAGGGGCAGACTGCCAAGAGGCCAAAAGGCATCTTGCCCCCGATGAAGTTCTGGGGGTTGCCCGGGTTCAGCCCCTGGAGGCCAGAGGCTGAGGTCAGTTGGCACGGAAACAACAGGCTTCCAGGAAAAGGGGGAGAGAGGATGAGTTGTGTGGATGAGAGGGGAAAAGGAATGAGCTAGGTGCTTTGCCAGAGGCCCAGATTCAATTAGCCGGAGTGGTATGGGTACGGAGGTGTCGCCAACGATCAAAGGATTGCCCTTCCCGGAGTCGAAAGGCCAGGCGACATCCCGGGGCCCTGATGGGCTGGGATGACACACAAGCCATGCTGCGACAGGATGGTCCCATTGTCGAAATAGTTATGCAACACCTTGTATATTTTGTGAGGGGACCAGTGCGGTGAACCATAAATATTTACCCGGCTGAAGATGGCACTTACTGCCCCATAAGCCATTCCGTGTGTGTATACTTGGACCTACACTGTAATATTTTAACCGCCATCTCTGTATTTTTTTTATATGGAGCCCTGGGATAGCGAGGACCCCTATTATGCAATGTCATATTTATGTTTACACTGGCGGGGTAAACTAACAGGGGCTCTCAATCTCCATTAAAAATGCTGCGAGGCTGGACACAAAGTGTGTCCTGGTGATTATGGGTTGAAACTCACAAAGTAAAGGCTGTGGGTGATGATGACCAATAGGGAAGGAAAAAAAAGCCATTTTTGTGCTCCTGAGCGTCCCATAAAAAAAGGGGGGCAAGTCGAGGTCACCTTTTATGCCGTGTATGTGTGTGCAGGTCACGCGTCTTGTCTGGGATGCTCCACCGAGCAGGGGGTGGAATAACGAAAGAAGATGGATACAATTTCGAACCTAGCTTTCCCTCCTTTTCCATCAAATGGAAGTGGACCCTTGGGACTAACCCCCCAAAAAACCACTATTGGACACAGGGTGGTCCAACCAGAAAAGAAACGCTGCTTATAATCGGTGTGCACAGTGCTGGGCATAATAGCATCAGTCCTTAGTGGGCGGTGTCAGTGTCGATGGTAAAAGTCCGGGGGCGAATATGCCGGGGGCGAAAAGTCCGGGACGCGGTGCTGTCACCTGGCGGAAGGAAAAGGGCGAATTCAACCATCATCCCGTGATGGTCGCTTACAGTGTCATTCGCCCAGCATCA
>JYFJ02002069.1:0-11492 GCA_000934665.2 Catajapyx aquilonaris
TTCCGGACACGGGTTCCTATGTCAAAAATGTTTGTCTTGGTCCCCTCTATCACCCCTAGAAGTTTGTAAAGTTAGGTCGTAAACACCCTGTATAATATTATGGTCTAAGGTGACGATATGGCGCCAATGACGGATACTGATCGTTACTTGTTTTCTCGCGTGCCATCTACCGGTCACATTAACAAATGCCTATTGCCCTGGCGGGCCTTGGCTCTCTCGTGTGAACCCGCCAGGGCTTCAACCTGCCCGGGCTCGAGCCGGGGCCAGGGCTAGTGAGGGGCCTGCCGGCCTGGCCCCGGCAAACTGGTCCAGTCTGGACTAGCCCTATGACTAAATAAACAAATACCTCATGAATGGGGGAGATAATATCATCCTCACTCCCTTCTCCATCACATGCATCATTCAGGATGCTCTCCAGCGTAGGTGGTCTAGCTACAGGTGGAATGTCATACTCAATGTCATCCAGCTGGAAAAGACAAATGCCTTCTTTCAGGTTTGTTACACATTACCAGAGGTAAAAACAGCCTTGGGCCTTGGCCATAACAGATTCTCAGTTATACCATACTCGAAAGGCTGTTCCCAACATACAGTAATTACTTCCATATAATTATATGGCTTATGTTTTTGGCTAAAACAGACCTGTTAGAGCAGACTGAAAAATTAGAAATTTTGATGAATGATTGGGGGACATTTTATGGCCCGAAAACCCAGATATGTCCTCAGATTTGAAAATAATTTAAAAAGCATTTTTCCAAATATTTCACTTACAACTAGTGAGGCATACACACACCTCCATATTTTAAACCGGTTTAAATTGTAGGCCCTGCTTAATCCTTCCAAATGACGGTCAGCAGCATGAACAGCATCTGGAGTTGCCTGAGAAGATTTCCTGCAGCCTAACAATGAGGCATTGCAATAAGCATTATACAGGGTGTAAATGAATTCAACCGACAAACTTCTAGGGGTGATAGTGGGGACCAAGATAAACATTTTTGACATAGGAAACCGTGTCCGGAAACGCCATCTAGAGGGGGTTCATAGACAAGGAATGGGTGCACTCAGACGCGTCACACGTGAGGCGCTAGGCGAGCGGACTGTTTTGTTGATAGATGGCGCTCGGATAGTAACCAACGATACGATGTACCATAACGTGGCAACTAGCAACTAAAGTCCGCCTCCTAGGAGACGCGTGGATAGTCAACAGCGGTTCTGTTGTTGCCAGGTTATGGCGTATCGTGTTGTTGTTTACTTACAACGACGCGATATGCCATAACCTGGCAACAACTGTGCGCCATCTATCAACAAAACAGTCCGCTCGACTTGCACCTCTCGCGTGACGCGTCTGAGCACACCTGTTCCTCGTCTATGAACCCCCTCTAGATGGCGTTTCCGAACACGGTTTCCTATGTCAAAAATGTTTGTCTTGGTCCCCACTATCACCCCTAGAAGTTTGTCGGTTGAATTCATTTACACCCTGTATGGTAGTGATAACTGTATGTTTGGTGTCTCCCCACATTATCTGGATGGTGCTAAACTCTGTCCTATGATAAGTCAACTCCTGCCATGACAGTGAAGAGGGCACAATCCATCAATTTAGTTAGGTTTGGACTAAAGCCAACCCCTCGAGTTGCCTCAGGGGTCTCCTGCATGAGGCCAACCAAGCATGTCAGGGTCCACAGCATGGGATGCATGTGCGTGCATATGTTTACCTCCTCGAGATCCCCGATCTCCTCCCCTGCCCCTGTTACTCCTCCTCCTCCTGATCCTCCCGCTTCTTCCCTTCCGTTGTTCTGCGTGGTGTAGCTGCTCCCGGCAGTGTTCCCCGACTGCTGGCTGCCCAGGGAGGCCGTGTCGGTGGCCGGGGCCTGGGCCGCCTCGTCGTTTGCCCCTGCTCCTCCCCCTACAGGTCCACTGCAGCAGACGGCCGACCCACCGCCTGACTCCATCTTGGATCATCACCTGAATTACTACATCAAACATGGCTGTCCTGTCACTGCAATGCACTCAGCACCCCGTTGCGGACGAGAGGACCAAACGAGGTGTTCATTACAAAAGCGATGGTTGCATTGTATGCCTTTTGGCGGGTCGTGTTGAATCAGCCTATGCGCACTGCTCTTACAAATTAAAGCAATTTCAATGGGAAACCCAGCAATTTAAAATCATAACTAGGAAAACCCTCGCTCCGCTCGCATTTTCCTAGGGCGCAAGCCTAGAAAACCATTCGCTTCGCTCGCTCTTATCTAGGCCTGCGGCCTGGGGTACCTATTTGGCTCACCATATGGCCATATCCCATATCGCTGGAGGAGGGTGTAACGTTAGACCTTCAGAAGTCTTCGAACTGACCGATTAGTGAGAAGGGAGAACATGTCTGTCCTGTGTCTGTTGTTCCATAAAGGGAACTGACTCTGCTGCACGGTGCAGGTACAGCGGTGCCTCGACTTGGGCCAAAATAGCTGCTTATTCGTGAAGCCCCTCTCGAAGGGGAAATCAGCTTAGAAATCTGCCGACAGAGCGCGCGACGATCGACGTTAGGGCGACCACCAAAAAAAAAAGTGAATAGGCTCTCTTCTATTCTCTAATCTTTGAGACCACAGACGCTTGACCAGGCCTAGAACCATAGACTGAAAGTAGAGAAGTGAACATATTTATCAACGCCTGGGCCTCAGCCTAGACCTAAGGTCGACGCAAGTGCGCTCTGGCGGAGAAAATTTGAACCCGCTTTTGCCTTGCTGACGGGCTGCACAAACAAGCCTGGAGAGGAGCCACCGGCCCTCTATACACCTTGCTCTGCTGTAAACAACTTCACAGCAGTGCCAACTGGGCAACAATACAGAGAAGGAATGGACAGTTCCCCCGGCAACCCAACAGAGGAGTTGTTTACACCCCATTGCGCATAAGTAGAATGAGGGCCAATGGGGATGTGGTGGTAACAATATGCGGCAGACAAATCACAGGGCTCGGTCAACCACCGCAAGGATTTTAATATGATAGATATTATATTATAGAGCTATCCAGTTTTGTCAAGCTAGCAGTCATCATGTCCCTAGTAATGTTGTCACATACGGTACCAGAGGAAATCTTCATCGTGTACTGCCAAACCATTATTAGAGAACCATGGGCAGGTCTATGTGAAAATCATGACTATTGTACAAGCTGCTATGGGGCCTCTACAAACACAGAATTTTGTAAGCATATTATTAGGGCAGGCAGGTCACCACAGGAGTGCCCCAATTTTAGAAAAATGCAAGTGAGTGCAAGTTACAGCGTATGGTTATATCTACATTTTATATGCAGAGTATGTCAAATGAAAACTGTAATTTATCCCAAGGTGGGAAAGAATATGGGGAAAAGAGTTTGTCAATAGCCATTGACTCCACATTGTCAATTTTTAGGCAAATACGACATTCCTTTCCCTGTCTGTACTGTACAAGGATTACTTTAAAAAAAATAAGAATACTTACAATCCAGTTCCAAATTGTGAGATTTGCTCACAAGTCATCCATGTAATAAGGCATTATTGTAGTCAGGTTAAGATTGCTCAAGGATCCCTGCCATGATTGAATTTACAGTTGCCCACTATAATTACTCGTATTTATATCAGTTGTTTTACTAATTTTAAATACAAATGTGAAATTCAGTTTTTAAATATTGGTTCTCTGAATAGTGAAAATCAGTTGAGAACTTGATTTTTTTTTTTCTCATTTACGAAAAATGGCAACAGAAAATCCCAGGAACCTTTTTTTCGGGGAAGGGTGGTTTTTATGATTTACTCTTAAATGGCTGGGATGCCACTTCGTGGCACTGTTCACTTCTACGTAGATGGAAGGATCAGCCAGCATGCCAAGTATTACATACGGACCCTAAAACACAAGCAAATTGGATTTGCTTACAGGCAAACACTTTTCTGCTGTCAGACAACCACAGGGAGAAAAGGGAAGAGCAAAATAGTCTAAGTTCCTTCCATCATGCCCAGATCCATTTCTTTTACTCTCACTAGATGAAAGAAGCTTGCCCTTTTTACAATGGTAGGAATTGGAACTTTTCTGCTACCCCACCATTTTGAGTAAACGGGAGCTGCCCTTATTAACTGAAATGCACCATGAAAATGAGTGACAATGCATGTCCAATATTTATTCTTGTAAAAGTCACAAGTAAAAAAGAATATCAAATGAAGCATTACAAAAACTCCATTTCCCTTTCAATTCCAACAAATTTCAGTTGCTCTGTAGGTCCATATCTGAAAAGGAATATGACATTTGCATAATAACAAAAAATGATTTATTTATACTTTAGTTACCTGTAATCAAAAAATAGTTCTTCCCCTGGTTGAATGGCTCTCTTGGCAAATATGCCAATCCGATGATCTCCATTTACCATCATCACTTTGGCGTAACAGTTTGGATTGATTGAATGGTTGGCAAACCTGATCTTGTTTCCCTTACGTGTTGCATCCACCACAAAATCTGTTGAAAAGGCAAATAGCATATGTAGCATATAGTGCAGTGGTTCCCAAAGTAATATTTCGCAATCCTTGCTCTATTGAGAAGGTAACACTGAACTCAAGGAATACTGACCATTGTTAAGATTGAAGAGGAAGCTGCACATGTACTTGTCATACACCTTCCCCCTTCTATCTGCCTCATCCTGTGAGATTATCTCGCCACAGTACTCTGATATGAACTCATTCTTCTGAGCATTCTCTTTCAAGAAGATGCCCCACCCAGCAACATCAGAGGGGGCCATCAACAGATGCTTGTCTGAAAGAGCAAGTGCATGCATATGTCCCTTCAGTAATAATACTGTCACAAAAAATGTTTTTTTTGAACTGTCATGACAACACTCACGCAGTCCTCGTTGTACACTGACATTCTTGCAGGAAGTCTTTGAGACATCGAATTGATCAGCACCACATGTTTGGCAGAGGTCAGGATCACATTCTCTCACTGCTAAGTAGCAAGGGCACTGCTTTGTGTTGCACTGAGCTTTACAGCGACAGCCTGGGAAACGGTTGTGACCTGGGTTCAAGTAGAAATGGTTTAATATGTTGTTAATGGATCCACTAAATAAATCATATAAATGAAGTACTAGACCACAAAATAATGCAAGATAATGGAGGTTATAAGAAATATGAGTATGTAATACATTTGAACACAGTATAATATGAAATCTTATGAAGTATATCAATTGCAAATACAACATCAGAGCAAGCATCATAACTAAGGAAGCAGCAGGAACAGCAAAGCCTGTGACTTTACAAGGCCTGGGTGGTCCTCAAGAGAAAAAAAAGAGAAATTCTGCATGCACATTACTGACAGTCAAAAATATTGGAGATTGTTGCTGCTCATATGCAATTAATGAACTGAGAGAACGGAAAGAATTGGGGGGCCTGGGAGAGTAACTTGCAGTAGAGCCCTGGCTGACCTACCCATGGTACTGACACTAAGTAAATAGAGCTCTCATGTTTTTGTTTAACATAACAAATAATTTATGTAAAGACATCTGGGCAAAAACAGGCCTGAAATTATTGTATGTTAACAGTTTGCCTTTACAAAAGAAAGAAAAAAAGCACCATGTTCAGAGTAAATACTGTAATAAACTGAACCCAAATATAACTCACAGTCGGTGCTGCATTGGCAAAACTTTTCACAAAAGTTTTGTGCCATAGCACAAGGACAGAGGTGGTCACAGGCCTGCCCTGGGTGATCACATGGAGTAAAGTTGTAAACATGATTGGAGGAGTTATCCTTCTTGAGCTGTATCTTGCGGCAATGCATAGACCACAGCCTGTGCTTCTTCTTCTTCTTGCGAGGTGGGGTGTAGTCACGAGTGGACTCCTCTGTTGGCATGTCGGATGCTTCCTTCTGTGCAAACTGATATACCTGTAAGCATTATGTATGAGTTTCCCACTATATTGTATGTCACACAATTAATATGCTGGTACAGGAATTACCTTGCTAATTAAGTGCTCATACAAAAAATAATTGCAAATTTGTTACACAGAATTAGTGTAAATAATAATTGGTTACTCTGTGGCTGACTTCTCATGTTTATGAGCATTGACTCTCTGACTGGCTTTGTGTCAATGAAATGCCAACCACTTGGATAGGTACCCAATACTTGACGTATAAAAATTCAGTGAAACCATTCTATAGCAGAATCACTCGGTTCTGTGAAAATTTTATGTGATAAGACAAATCTGCTACGTCAGACAACATTACATTAGAAAAAACCTTTAAGGCGCATATTCAAAGTCTCCTAATTGAGGCCCCACATTCATATGCTTTTCAAACACCCAATTTGTCTGGCCTGCTGTGAAAGTTTCGTCCATCATGGTGATTTTATTTCACCCACTTTTTGCCCCAATCCTGGTTAGCCAGAGTTGTTAAACAGCCTTCAATAGTGTATTGATTTGGCCAAAAATATGGTTGCCCTCACTAAGGGAATGAAAAATGCTGTCAATTTCTTCATTACACACACAAAAATACAGCAGGAATTGCTATATTTCTTTGGGGACCACAAAAATTTCCCCATAAGGCATGTTTCTGCTACATCTGAGGTTCACTAAAAATAGGTTTCACTTGTATCTTGATTGACTCATGGCATTACCTGTTGGCATGTCTTATTGAGCATTATCTGAGCAATTGCACAGTAATTGTTCATGAAGACTTTATGCAGAGTCCTGAACAAAGACTGTTCAGCTCCAGTCCACTGATCACTCATCTCTGACATGATCAACTCCAACGGGTTAAATGCAGGTGTAGGGAACATGCTGCTGCAACTGGCAGCAGTGCCTGCCATTGCCAAGGCTGCAGCAGCAGCAGTGCCAGTAATCTCCTGAGACTTCACATCTCCCATGTATTTTGATGATGCTTCTGGAGGGGTTGGGGTGGAGTCTCCAGGGGTTGACTGCCCCTGGGCAGTTTGACTCTGGGTGCTTTGTCCCTTGGAACGACCTGAACCACGTCCAAAGTCAGCTTTACCACTGCTTGAGTTGCTGTTCTCAGAGACATCAGGTAATACTATTCCTGAGTTCCAGCCACTACTGCCATCTGCTTGAAAAGATATGAACAACAAGACACTTCAGTATTGAAATACACTGACGATCCATGCCCACCATTGTGCAACATCAGCATCAACTTACTGCAACTACTTCCGTAAATATGCAGTATCTAATTGAAGCCTGACTGTTCATCAATTATGCCCCTGTCACAAAGGCACATGCAGTATCATTAAGAGAATGCCAAATGTGATAATTCTACAGGATGCATAGACTTATAGCACATAAGAGAGAATATGAATCAAAACAGGTACTCCCACATTAATGTGTGTGAACACGCAGGTCTGGTACATTGCAGATTTTCTGTTATAACTTGCTCTCTCACTTGTGAGTGAAATAATTATTTATTATTCTAACTAACAATTTGTTAGTTAGAATAATAAATAATGATTCAAGTCCTAGTGAAACATAGCCATATTAAATATGGCTATGTTTCACTAGGACTTGAAAAAGGCCAGTAACTGCCTAAACCTTTTTCAAAGGCTGTGATTGTAAATGATTATATTCAGAATATAACTGCAGTTTTGGTGCCAAATAAAATTATTCAAAAGACACAATTCCATGTTTAATCGCAAAAAAGGGCACAATAATACAATATTATAAGCTTATCTCTCACTGTCAGTAAAATTTACAAGAGTTCAGCAGATCAGATTCAAACGACACTGACCTTTCTCCTTTTTAGGATTGATCCGCACACTATCATTGCTGTCCTCTGAACTGGCCTCATTTCCTGAGTCAATGGAAGCATGTTTCCTCACTTTTCTCGGCTTTTGCTCATTTGATTGCTCCCCTTCCTCCTTGGATTTTTCTGCAGCCATGGCAGCCAACTTCTCCTTCATTCCATCCTGAAAACCACAATAAGGGCAGTCAAGTAAATTACCTGTTTTACTTTATAAAGCTGAATCAATGAAAATAAAGGAACTCACCAAATGCATGTAACAATAAGGCCCACATGGCTCAGAAAATGGCTTCAATTCTGGTCCCTTCCTCTTCAATAAATTTGGTCCAGGATGGTACACCTGCAGACCTGGACAAGTGAAAAGAGTCAATCAGTGGTGGGGGAAAAAAATGTATGTTGCATTAAGAGACTAATTGTCACATTCTGTGACCTTTAAGCCCCACACAATAGTCTAACAAAGCAGTGTGTGTGGCTGCATTAACATTCCATAAAGGCACATTCTGCCCCATTTTTACATTTAAATTTGGGCACATTGTTTCTAATTAACCATGTGAATGCCATCACAATAACTTTCCAGAACAATTTTTTAGTAGTTTTTTTTACCTACCATCCAGTCCAATATTTCTATACTACTCAAATCCTGAACCCATGGCAATACTGAGACAAGTTGTATTACCTACCGCAAGTAATCACTTGTACATCAATCTATCTAAGACACCATAACAACTAAATATGAAGCCTTGAAAAGTCACAGATCAAAATTTCTACCCATCACCTCTACCACTTGTTACCAGGAAATACTACTAATTTTATTTGCTGCTATAACATCACCATTGCAATTTTGGTTTGATCACCATCCCTGTCAAGACTTTTATTTTTTGTTAGGCAATAAGAGACAACTTACAATGCGTCACTGTTATTTGTGGAAAGGGAGAAAAATTAAGAAAGCACTGTATAATGAGCGCAGTTATATTGTCTGTGTCGGCCCACCATTAAAGCGACATTTAATAAAAAACAAAAACAGGGTCTGCTTACCTCTATTTGGACCATTTCCTTTGACAGCTGCATGTCAGAGTAAAGCAGCATATGTCAAGAAAAAACAAAACCCCCTCCCAACATAAATACAGACACAATATTATTCAAGCCTTGGGGGCAAGACCCTGTGATTCTACTTTTTTGTTTCCCTTTTTATCCCAAGGCATATACTTCTGCGCCAATTATGTTTCCACATTGGTCTCATAAATTCACGTCAATATCCCACAGCAGCATCACCTCTTAAAGATCTACAAGTCATGTGTACTAAACTAAAAACCAAAGGCATGATAAGGACACAAACTGAAGGATAAAAAATCTGATCACCTCACCTCAAGAAAAAACAAAAACTTGCAATACTGTTTTTAAAAAAAGAAAACCAGAAATAGACAAAGAGTAATGTCAGCAAAGGTCACTTCTGAACAAAAAGGGTAGGGTGGCCCAACAATAAAGATACCTTCCTGTTAAATATTTCTGCTTATTTATAAGTTTTCTGGTAGGCAGAAATTTGTAGGTTGTTTGTAGCATTATAAAGGAACTGCTCCTTTAACCCCTTCGGCCCCAGATCGCCTCGAACCACACAGTTTTTGGCTTACGCGTACTCCGAAGATACGGACAAAATATTTTCCAAATAATAACAGCTATACTTACGAGATCTGGGAAAACCCTATGAATGTGTCTGGAACCATTTTACTCGTCTAGAAGTCCCTAAATTAATTTCCAAAAAAGGGCTATAATGACTCGAAATTGAACTACTGCCGCCCAACTTTTAGGCTGATTTAATTATGAAAAGCGTGAAAATATGCGGAATAACAACCTTGAGAACCATGCCAGAGGAATTTGCTGAAATCGTCGTACTTTGCGAGAAATTTATTAATACTTATTTGCAGCTTTCTGGCACTTCGGAAAACTCCGCATACAGTTCTCCAAGGTTCTCTAGGTATATATTCAGGATATTTTAACATATTTCACAATTTTAATCTTTCTGGTCCAGCCACCTAGAATCTAGGCGCTAAGAACTCGACGGCAGAGTACAGCCAGCTTTATACATACAGTATGTATATTATGTAAGGCTGAAATAGTCTGGAAAAAAACATGCTGGGCAACACTTGACCATCTGGGAAACAGACACTATCGGCTGCCGGTGCCAAATAGAAAATAATCCCCTCCCACGTGTTAGCTGCACGTGTGATACACCTGGCATGGCCTTCACCAATTTCCCTGTTTTCCGCGTCTTCCTCCTCCTCTTCCTCTTCTGTAGTCTGACTGTCTTCATTACTATCGGAAACACCGATTTCATCATCCCCATTATTGGAGCTGGCATCGTCATCCAGACGAAAATCCGGATCTTCGACCGAATTGTATGACGCAGGGATGTCCAAATATTCATTGTCATCCATGCTACATGCGATAACGAGATGAGTGTCATAAGGGAATACTGTATACTGTGTATCAATCGCAGCTTACGAAAAGTATTTACCGGAATCAGATCCGTATCACTATCAAAAACTCCGCAGCACTGTCTTCGACTGTCTTCCTACACCTCGCTCCTCCTTATTGCACGGTCAGCCCAGTACTGCAGACACAAGTCCTTTTCTGGACCTTTCTAGTATGGCATGTTTTCGTTGCTTTGTGTACTTTTGTCGACAGGAAAAAATGTGGCACATGTGGCAACTTGTGAATAGAGCACGGTCCAATTTCCCAGGCCGCCACGCCAGGTGTATCACACGTGCAGCTAACACGTGGGAGGGGATTATTTTCTATTTGGCACCGGCAGGCAGTCGATAGTGTCTGTTTCCCAGATGGTCAAGTGTTGCCCAGCATGTTTTTTTTCCAGACTATTTCAGCCTTACATAATATACATACTGTATGTATAAAGCTGGCTGTACTCTGCCGTCGAGTTCTTAGCGCCTAGATTCTAGGTGGCTGGGCCAGAAAGATTAAAATTGTGAAATATGTTAAAATATCCTGAATATGTACCTAGAGAACCTTGGAGAACTGTATGCGGAGTTTTCCGAAGTGCCAGAAAGCTGCAAATAAGTATTAATAAATTTCTCGCAAAGTACGACGATTTCAGCAAATTCCTCTGGCATGGTTCTCAAGGTTGTTATTCCGCATATTTTCACGCTTTTCATAATTAAATCAGCCTAAAAGTTGGGCGGCAGGAGTCCAATTTCGAGTCATTATAGCCCTTTTTTGGAAATTAATTTAGGGACTTCTAGACGAGTAAAATGGTTCCAGACACATTCGTAGGGTTTTCCCAGATCTCGTAAGTATAGCTGTTACTATTTGCAAAATATCTTGTCCGTATCTTCGGAGTACGCGTAAGCCAAAAACTGTGTGGTTCGGGGCGATCTGGGGCCGAAGGGGTTAATCATGCTCAATTGCTGCCCCTTCCAATTTTTTGACCAAAGAGAGCCAATATACTGTACATCCAAATTTTCCGCCTTTTACATGGCGAACCCACAGGTTTGAGCCCACATTTCCATAGTAAAACTATTCTTTGACCATTTAATACGATAATCTTGAAAACCCATTGATATTTTTAATACAGTAGTCTCAATTATAAATTAATGACAGTGAGAAGTGTTCGGATAATAGAAAGTCACGGATACTCAGAAAGGAGTGAAAAACATGACATGTTACAGAACATGCAAGTGGACTGAACATTTGCACTCGTGTTTCTGTGTGAAACACACTATTGGGAAGGGGAGGGGGGGGGGG
>JYFJ02002069.1:11497-53251 GCA_000934665.2 Catajapyx aquilonaris
GGGGGGAGAGGGGGGCTGTGGAAGCAGCAGGAGATATTAAGGATGCCTTCGCATATGGCAGAACGTCTCAAATAACCATAAAAAACATATTGTGTAGATGCCCAAATATCACATGAGTACAGCTTGGAGTCCAGATGACCCGTAGTAAAAATTTCAAGATGGAAAACCTGAGTCAGATGCCTAGTGGATGGAGGATGGACAAGATCCAAAGATATGTGGTCTAAATGTTCTACCTGTCCAACTTCTCTCTCTACTTGGTGTCTAAGTCTGGTTTACCAATATGAAATTATTACACATACAAAAAATCCAGAACCTTGACATATATGAAGTTTTAGCCATAAAATTGGATGGGGCTGCATCAGACATGAACAGTAAACTGTAGTAGTTCTTTCATCTGTTACAAGTCACCTAATACTCTCTGCTTATTTCAAAACAGGTACATGATCAAAATTGCTATGAGCCTCATTCCTGTAATTCACCACTCTACCATCAAACTGATATCTCCACAGTAGAAAAATTCAGTATAATTTAAAAACAAAAAATAAAAAAAACTTGAAAAGAAATATCCAAACATAAAAACATCATTTTCATGAATTTATCTTCAAGTTGTGCAATCAAGAAAGACAACTACCCTTTCTTCTGTGCAATCCACCTTTTCACACCATGTGAAAACACCTCACACAAAGTACTCACGATGTAAAAAGCAGTCATATTTGAAGCATCTCCGGCAGAACAGGGTATGGAATGAATGCATGGTCTGCTCCCGAGGTACAGACTGTGCACTTGGGCCATCAATGTTTGGAGTGCATTCAGGTGGGAGTGCACTTGGATCCATCCTCTCTGTCAGCTCCACATACCTTCATCAAAACCCATGGAATTAATAGTTGCATTCACCCAACACACACCCCACTGCAGTTATCTTCACACCTATAAATAGGCCTACTTCTTTAAAAAAGATTTAATGAAAGGTACAACCTACGAAAAAAGTGAACTTGTACCAAATTAGTACCTTACACACAGTTCACTTGCAATATCAATAGAGTGAAACCTGGCAGACCCTATACAGGGTGTATCAGAGTCACGGGTCAAGCACGCGCAAGGGGATGGAGGAAAATCATAGGTGGCGATAACCTTGGTCGGTTTTATAAAACAATTAGAAATAAGGGAGTAATTGATTTTTGATTACGGCGTGACGTAACCTCCTTTACGTTCGAATTGAGATGCGCATAAAGGTGAGTACAGTGCGTACAGAGGCTCTCTAGCCATGCCGGTTGTACTGAACAAGGCGCTCTCATGCTCTCCCGCCTTCCCACACAAAACATGGGGCCGGGTTTGGACCTCGGCAACCCCTCTTTGTGACCTGCCCATGCAACAGTGCACCGAGAAATGGCGGAGCACCGATGTCTCTGTACAGGCAGGAATGACAGCACGCATACCGTGTAGACGTCATCCTCATCGAAAAATCATGAAAAATGTTTCTTGCAGTGGACAGACTGCTGCGTGAGGCCGGTACCGGCAGGTACATTGCGAGGCAGGCAAGATACGTCAGGTACGTACAGTAGCACAGTGTGTGTACACCTGTACTGTAGTACAGCACTGCACTGGTTGGATAATGCCTGTGTACAGTTGTGCACAGTACTGTAACAGTACTGTATCGCACATCATGACAGGTGCACCTCGGACCACTCATACCATGGCAATGGAGGAAGACGTTCTGGACATGGTAGCCATGGACCCATCGATCAGCATCTGTGAAGTCAGTCGTAGAGTGCACAGCATTCATTCCAATGTGTGAAGGATGATCCATGACAGCATCTGAGCGAATGGGCGCCAGTTCCAGCATTTGCTGTAGTCACGGTATGCATACTGACAGTACACATACCAACTTCATGGGTGCTGATCGATGGGTCCATGGCTACCATGTCCAAAAGGTCTTCCTCCATTGCCATGGTACGTGCAGTACAAGGACGGTGCACCTGTCATGATGTGCTGTTACAGTACCGTACACTACTGTACACAGGCATTATCCAGCCAGTGCAGTGCTGTACTACAGTACAGGTGTACAACACACTGTACTACTGTACGTACCTGACGTATCTCGCCTGCCTCGCAATGTACCAGGTGGTACCGACATCACGCAGCAGTCTGTTCACTGCAAGAAACATTTTTCGCGATTTTTCGATGAAGATGACATCTACATGGTATGTGTGCTGTCATTCCTGCCTGTACAGAGACATCGGTGCTTGACATCCTCGGCCATTTCTCGGTGCATCGTTGCATGGGCAGGTCACAAAGAGGGGTTGCTGAGGTCCAGGCCGGCCCCATGCTTTGCGTGGGAAGGCAGGAGAGCATGAGAGCGCCTTGTTCAGTGCAACCGGCACGGCTAGAGAGATGCTGTACGCACCATACACATCTTTCCGTGCCTCTCAATTCGAACGGAAAGGACATGATGTCACGCCGTAATCAAAGATCGATTACTCCATTATTTCTAATTGTTTTATAAAACTGACCGGGGTTATCGCCATCTCCAATTTTTCGCCACCCCCTCGCATGAGCTTGACCCATAACTCTGATACACCCTGTATATGGTCGAAACTTGTCCACTGTGGAAAAACTTTATCGTGAGATAGGACTTCCCAGATATTTTTGTCCAATGTATTGGTCTAAAGTTGAAATGGACAACACTTTTTTAAAAGTCCCTCTGTCAGAAAAATTTTGTGCATACAAAAATCTACAATGTAGTAAAGCTCATCCACTTTACAACTTCAGCTAACAGGGATCAGGGCCAAAAAATGGGTTGAGTGACATGGAAGCATGAAAACTCTTCCTCACAGAAAAAGTTGGCTGCAGGCTAGTCAAATTCACGATCAAAAAGCATATGGCTATGGGGCACAGAGTTGGTGACATGTTCATTCACCATTAAGGCCTTTTTTTAAATTTAATGCTGTCCAATACTGTGCCAGTGTTTATATATTCTGGTGAGAAGGGCGTGTGGAAGGGAGGCAGCCAGGATTTGGGGTATGGGGGATGGGGCTGGGGGTATGGTGAAAGTAAAAAATGGAAGTCACCAAGTACGTACTACGTAGACATTATGTTTCATGACTTCCGAGTTACATTTTTTCAAGAACAGGTATGACTTACTTTTCTCTCAGCTCTTCAGGACTTCCCTTGTCAGGAAAGAGAGATGATATAGCCTGAAATATGTGCAGATTTGGAAAGACCTTCTCTTTCTCCTTGTCCTTCTTCTTCTCATTCTTGTCAGGCTCTGCCTCATCCTTATCCTCATACTGGAGGCAGGCATTAACCAAATCTACAAAGATTTCATCGTCAATAAATCCCCCTTCCCTGTCTCCATGTACTTTTCCATCGTAATTTTTGATCAGTTCCTCAATGAAGGTGCCATCCTGGTCCAGAATTTCATCTCCCATGTATGGTATGTTATGCAGTACAGTCTCATCTTCCACCATGAAGTTTTGCTGTATGGGGGCCCAGGTATACATGGTGGGGATGGGAGTAACTGAATTGATTATCTTGATGGGTACTGTCTGCACATCTCCATCTGATGTCGTAGACTCGGCCTTCTTCATGCAGTGCAGGTGGGCAGGGCTCTCTTGAGAATATACCCATACAGCTCGGCAGTCTTGCCAATCACGCTGACCATCCACCAAGATATCTGTTTGAAAGTCATGACAAGGGAAATTACTGACAATTCTGCTAGTGTATGAAGTATATTCAAAATATTCAGAAGATGCATGGGCTGAGTTACCACAAGAATCAGTCACACGCAATGAAAAAAGAGTAGCAGTGACTTGCTGTGATTCATTCTTGCAGTAACTTCCCCAAATTTCAGCTGCTATCTTGGGAGTAGAAATCATTCTGCAGTAAGGTGAGCTGTTGCAATAGCACTTCTAGTAATAATGGGGCTAGCCTACATTTTGAAAACCCATGTAAAAAATCGTCATTAATTTTAATTTAGTTTTGGTATTTTTTGTTTGAATAAATAAGTATTAGTTTTTTAGCTATGATCGATCTAAGAACATAATAGTTATGCGGTATCGCATTGCCCTCTGACGTCACTGTCGCCCAACAGATCGGTGCAGAGGCAGGAACGCACCTGGGGTACTTTGTCTCTTTCTTTATTTGCTTTGTTGGCGCGCCTAGCAAAGGAATCGAATGACTGGTAACACTGTCAACTATCATCAGACAGGAATCCGAATGAGTCTTTTAAGCCACGCCCCCTTTTTGCCTGCCAATTCGAGAGTGACTTTTGAACCCACTATAACTTATCGAGGAATGACATTTTGCAGATTTTGGTGCTGAAAAGTGGTGGAATGCTTGTTTACATGTATGGTTGAACTATTTGTGTATACATATTTCCCAAATCCCAGACCAAGGCTGGACCAAATTTAATATGCAGTATATGCAAAAATATGAGGGCAGGTCTAGTGGTATAGTGATCTCCACAGCCTTCCACCTCTGACAGTGAGATCATACAATCAATCCTTGGGTCTGACAAAATTATCATGTGTAAGGAGTGTTAATTGGCTTTCTCCATGTTTGTGTGGATATTTATAGGTGTCTCCCATTTTCTACCAGTCAAAATCGATCAGTAGTACCATCATGGCTTTCATATTTCCCACCTCCTTCATTAATACTGTGGTCCTAGCACTCGTCTGAACGGTTCGCGTGGCAGGGGTAAGAAGACGCCCTTTGTTATGCTCTCCCGGCAACCGGTTGTTTGCGACGCGTAGCCAACATGTTTGGAGCACACGACGCCCTGCCAATCCCACCGCGTCGCTAGGTGCGGATAAACGATAGACTTTCCCTAATTTTAACACATGGCTGATAAACCTGATCAAAATAATTAGCTGTTGGCCATCGCTTGTTTGCCCACATGGAGTGCATGCAAGAAGTTGTTCTGAAATGCTACAAGTAACCTCATCTCAAGTTATTTAAAATAGGCTGAATAAGACTTGCAAGTAGTGTTTCTTCCTTGTTGTACAACCCTATATACAAGGGTCAGTCATTCCATTCTCAGCCTGACACAGAAGGAGTTGACAGATAAAGACATGCTATCAGTAAATTATAGAGGCACTCTCTAGACCAGCATTCGCCAAGTTTCATTGCAATGCTTCATTCCACTGGGAGTATTGGACCCTTAGGATGGGCTATTCTTACGATGGAGAACACCCACACCTCACGATTCGCACTGCCACTGTCACTGACAAAACGAGTCCCACCCATGATCTTTCATCTTTGGGAACGGGGTAGTCCATGGTAGTCAGAGGAAGCCAAATCACGGGGATGGGGAGCATTTCAAAGTGTATTTCCAAGCCACAATTGTCAGGGATGAGTGAGGTGAGGATATTCTCCATCGTAAGAAGAGCCCACACCTTCACCATCTTGAGTGTCCAATACTCTCAGCGGAATGACGCAATTGTAATGAAACTTTGCAGATGCTGGTCTAGAGAGTTCCACTACAATTTAGTGACAGCATGTCTTTATACGTCAAATCCTCCCACGGTTGTTAGAGTATATCCTTCCTATGGTTGGACCGTCCGGCTAGTGGGCGGTGATTGGTGGAGGGGGAAAACGTCACGGGGAGGATAAATTCAAACTGGGACATGGCTTTCCATGCAATGTCATGCACTTTACGTAATTATTTTCACACACTTCTAAGTGAGCTAAAAATTTGAGAATTGGCAGACCTGTAACCCAGACATCCAAGACTACGTCAAATGTCCCGAATCACACATTTTCGCCCGTGGGCCGGCCCCAGGGCGAAAATGTGTGATTCGGGACATTTGACGTAGTCTTGGATGTCTGGGTTACAGGTCTGCCAATTCTCAAATTTTTAGCTCACTTAGGAGTGTGTGAAAATAATTACGTAAAGTGCATGACATTGCATGGAAAGCCCTATCCCAGTTTGAATTTATCCTCCCCGTGACGTCACGCCAAAAGCCACGGTCACGTGACAAGAGCAAATCTGTCGGGACGGCTCCCCCCTGAAATCCTCCTGTCAGGTGAAGAATACATTGACTGACCTCGTACAATGTGGGTCTCTTGGGAGAAATTACCATGAGGCACAATTTCCAACACCATGTGTCTCCACCTAAAGGCAATCTATTGCACTGTTAAATAACAAGCAATCTTGTAGCACATTAAAGCAGCAAAACCTTGATTTAACTTAAATTGAACTTGCTTTAGTTTCAGTTTTTTTCAAATACTCTAAAAGAATACAATAATTATAATTAAATTGCTCCATTCTGACTGCACTACGGTCTTAGGCCATAATTATCACGTGGAAAAAAATTCTTCATCTTGAACGTTATTCCTGTCATATTGGTCACTCCTGCAGCATATGGATTTAACTATTGGCCAGTTGGTAGTTGATTTGGAGCAGCCTTGTCACTTCTAGAGCCTTACCCATAACATGCTTCCGGTTCACATTCCAGGCACTTCGAATCTCATCTGCTCGCTTGTACCGCTTCTGCTGTCTCAGACGAACATACTCTGACTTGACCCGCTTCTTCCATTCAGCTGACACTTTCCCTTTGTTTGACATAATTGGAACTGTGGCTGAAATAGAATATGCATAGTAAATTATTCTATATCGTATGTAGATTTTTCACACACATTGCAAAATTGAGCATCATATTGAGATTGAACTGACATTCATGATTTCGTGTCAATTACTAGACGAGACAAAATTTCCAGATTGCATGTGTAATGTACGGAAAACGAGAGAACGAACTGATGTCATCGTTTCTTCCATGTTGCTTTTTGTTGACACTGTTTACTCATATTGTTCTGAGAGGGTATTTCCATGGAAACCTTGATGACGTCAGATTGTTCTCTCATTTTCCGTACATAAGTAATAGTAATAAAAATATTCTGTCACTGGAGATGGCTTAACTTAACCTTGAGTGTATTGCTGATGTTAACAACGAAGTGATATGAGATTAACCTTGTATTGACTGCATATACACTCTAAATTGGTAGTAGGCCATCCCAAACCCATGTAAGTACTTAAAGCATGTGAGCAATAGGGATGTTGAACAAAAAGATTGCTGTAGTTGTAGACACCACCCTGACCATCTGTCAGACAGAACCATGGTGGTTGGAACCAGTAATGTTCCTCCTATACTATAAGACCAAACAGGCAGGCAGGCAGGCAGGCAGGCAGGTGGTGCCTGTGGCAATGCCACCGCCAGACAACCACGGCAGGGAGTCCCTGCAGCAACAAAATGAGCGAAGAGGGGTCCTTGCCCTGCTTCAGTGGGTCCACTGGCTCACCTGCAGTGGCTCGGCGCCACAGCAGAAAAAAGCAGAATGCCGGCAGGTCAGGCGAGGGCGGTCAGTGGGCTGGGAGGACCAGGGGAGGGTCCGGCGTCGTCCGTCGAGACAGGCAGGTGCACAGACAGAGAGGTTTGGCGGCGGGGGAGAACAACAAATTCACATCTTTCTTCCTTCCCCAGGCGCCATCTTGTGGCAGCCGCCAAGACGCCTCCCTGCGGACATCCCAACCCTCTGTTCCCGAGCCTCTATCTAAATTAATATCATATTATCAGTTACAATATAAGGATGCTCCTAGCGTGCTCCTAGCAAGCATGGGACATTTTTGTTAAAATGTGTCATCTTGCATTGGAGCTGTTGGTGCTCCTGTTGGGTTTGGCAGCCTGGACCAATGGCCGCGACCACGTGAAGAAGTGAAGAGAACATCGCTTCCGCCTGCGGCCTGCCTCCACCAAAGGAACCAACCTGCACGACTGTTAGCCGCCTTGGGATAGGATGGAGATTATCCTAGGGACATACGAGTCCTTCTTGGTCGGGTACAAGGTGACCAAGGAAGAAGAGAAAAAGGTATCCATGAACCCATGTCTATAGACGTGTGCGGTGTATATCCCGTGCATGTTGCTTCATACTCCGCGTTGTATGTCCGAGTTCCCTTTGAAGCTTCAGGCGTACAGTGGAAAGTCATGCAGCAGTGCATGTTGCATGACCTATACACATTCGCCAAAAAGCTAACCGGATATGCAATATTGAGGAGCAAAAATTAATCATAAAAGCAGGCATGTCCTATTTGAAGTTGTGAAGCAAAAGTAACAGGGGTTGTGGTTCTCCTGAATACACAACTTGGACCACAATGTATTGCTTTTACCACATTTTCTGAGAGGTGCATTATTCATGCATGCTTTTTGATAAACAAATGGTTGCACAACACACCTTCACATGTGTGGGGTATTCTTTCAGGGCTACCAACTGACACAGAGCTTCACCAACAATGCACACTGTGACAGCATCCGCTGTCTGGCAGTGTCTGGGCAATACCTGGCCTCAGGAGGGGCAGACGAGAACATCAAATTGTGTGACCTGACCCAAAGGGTTGAGCATGGAGCCCTTGTACATCACTCTGGTTAATATTGTTTACTTATTTTTGAGGGCCTGTTCAGGAGCCGCACAATAAAGCCTTCTTTCCATTATTCCTATTAATACTGTACAGCGTGTACACCGACCAATAACTGCAATAACATATGTTTCCTTAATTCCTTTCACTTTCAAGTGGCAAGGAATCTGGCATTGTGAAACATACAGAAAAGTTTACTCAATTGGGATGGAGCAGGTGGGCCGGAAGGCATGGCTGCTGCATTGATTCCCAAGGGCCAGTTCAAATTAGAATGTTTCACATCCTCCCTTGCGTCATTTGAAATGTTTTTTAAAAAAACCCACCCATTTGAATAGTACAATAAAACTACATAGTGCAAAGATGGAAATTATGTGGGCTGTTCGAAACAGATTTTTATGTATAATTGTGTGACTTACAAAGAGTTATTTTCAGGCACTGTCACTTGCCTCGAGTTTCATCATGACACCCACCTCCTGAGTGGTAGCGAGGATGGCTCTATATGCATCTGGTCATTCCACAACAAGACCTGGCATCATGAGAAGACACTCACTGGCCACAAGAGTAGTGTTGGAGGGGTCACCTCTCTTGCAGTACATCCTTCAGGCCGCCTGGCCCTATCGTGTGGTCGTGACTTCACCATCCGTACCTGGGATCTGGTCAAGGGCCGATGTGCACATGTGCTCAATCTGAAAGGAGTCGAGAGCAGTGCACCTGAATGGATCAGGTGGTCCCCAGATGGCAACACATATGCAGTGGCTCAAGGGGTTTTTGTGAAGGTGTACTGCACACAGACAGCTGGTGTCAAGTGCAGTATTGAGTTTGGAAGGAGGGTCAACTGCATTGAGTATATCAGCGTGAGTTTCTATCATGTTGACAAATGGCGCCCGCCAATCACTGTAAACTTATTAATTGTTGACATACAATAACGACAACCCTGAACAGAATTAATTCATCTTATCTAAACAATTAATATTTTACAGGACAACTTACTGGCCATTGGAGGTGAAAGTCCAGCTATACAGATTCGCAACCTCCAAAGCAAGGAACACACATCTTTTACAGCTCATGAGACCCGCACCCGTGCCTTGAGGTGTACACCCTCACCCTCATCTGGCACCCCTTGGCTGCTCTCTGCCTCCACTGATGGGCTCCTCAAAGTTTGGGAAATTGTTGTAAGTCTCATTTGATTTAATCCTTATCTATTTCCCTTTGATATGCAATGAATTCTTTCTCTTTGACAAGGTCTCACGCACAGAAATAGCATGTAAGGAAGTCATGTCAACAGGCACTGCTTGTCGAATAACCTCCATGGCTGTGTGGTTACCAAGTGATGAAAAAGAGCTACCTAGGAAACCAAGTCAGAAGAGGGCATCTGCAGACAGTCTTCCAACTGTAACCACAAAATCTCCTGGGGTGTCACCAACAAAGCGTAAGAAGCACACAAAAAAGCAATCACTGGAAAAATGTACAAGTGTGCAGAAATAAATTCCACTGGAATAAGTGACTTGATAACTGTACATTTTTATTATCATGTGTGCTAGGCATATGAAAGATTGAGTACCATGAAATTTGGGGACACTAGATTACAAAAATACATTTCTGCCAAGTATAACATGTTTTGGTTTGTCATAGGGTATTTAAAAATAAACCATGCAGTTCTCGTTGCTGAGTTAATGGAGTGACTGAATGCTACCCTTGAGAGACAGTCCAGGCACCAATGTTTCCATATTAAAGCTTTGCACTTGCAACATGTAGGGTCCTGGGGTAATTGTTTGCCACCATGTTTGCACTTCCATTTGTGTATGAAATGGCTTCATAGGTTACTTTATGCTGATAAATAACCTGGAAAGCCTCTTGAGGCAAAGCAAAGGTGCACTGGGTGACAATGACAATTCCCATGTCAAAATTGTTGGCATTAATGATTAAAATAAAACTGACTAATTCAAATGATAGTTCTTCAACACATGTGCTTCCCAATAATATTGGTCATGCACACAGCAAGTGCTCTTAAAATACAGCCTATGGATGGTGTCACTCCGCTGCTTCAAACTAGGGCTACAATGTTACTATGTAATTGTCGGACTTGAGCACAATAAGAGGTTGGACAATTAAGAATGGTCCCTGTTGCCCTGAAGTGTTCCCATAGAGCCTGCTGCAGTCATGAGTCCAAACCAAGATGAGGTTGGGGTTGAGGCACTACTAGCCAGCATGGAATGAGTTGGGGAAAGGAGGGATTGTGCAAATTGGAGCAGCAGCAAAAATGGCTCGATGGGAGTGGGTGATTAGCTGTCACTTCCACCTGGCTCCTTCTGTGAGCTCCTTCAGCGCTGAGGCTGCAATGGTCCCGTGATTCTGGCTGTAGCTGCCGAGCATCTGCTTTGGGGACCCCAGGCTGGAGGTGTTGGCATAGTTGCCGAACTGCTTGCGGCCTGGGTATGCACCTTTCCCCGACTGGGCCCGACCCAGAGAGAAACGGTCCTCGCTGTCCTAGGAAGAATCAGTTGGGTTGAATGGTATAGGTAGGTGGGATGGCCTGCTTACTTAGGTATCACTTAGAAGTTAGTGCAATCATGTGGTCTCTAAGGGTGGATTGCGGCCACGGCTCAGTTAGATCGTGGTTTAAACTGGGGTTCTGCTTGCAAAGACGAGGTTTAGCCCAATGTTTAGCCTGGAGATGAGGTTTAAACTGTGGCTCAATTAGATCGCAATTTAAACAGGGCACGTCTTTGCAATCCACCCAAAAAGAGACCGAATGACTTGAAGAGTAACCAAGAAGTTTCATGCCTCCTAATAGAACAGCAAAGGAAAGTAGTGAAGTGGGACTGCTATGCAATGTAACACTTACACAACAAATCATCAAGAACAAACTTTTTTGTTGTTAAACCATTTTCAAAGCTCTGAAGTTTGTCTTGTACGTGATGCATATGAAAAATTGGCTAATATTCAGTCATGTGATTATTACTCCTGCATCCTGCCCCATATTAGATGTGTTATGAATAATTTTTTGCCATTTCACATAGCCAATTAAAACTGAAAATTATAATCTCAAGCGATGGGCACTATGTGCCATTGCAGTTAGATGTAATAGGTGATGTTTCTAGTGAAACGTTCGATGTCAGTACATTTAAAAGATCATTTATGTATCTGTATGTCACAACTCAAAAAACCCACTCCATATGAGTTGCACAGGGGTTAGGCAACACTGCAATGGAAAAACAGTTAAATCCTGATAACTTGATAAAAAAATAAAATCTTGGACTTGGCGGATTCTCCATAATTATATATAATTATACAGTGATGCAAATTGAATTCCGATAACTCGAATTTGTATAACACGATTTTCTCGATAAGTCGAATATATTTTGTGAACTCCGCAGCACTTTCGCTATTAATAAGTTGAACTTGGTCAACACCGGGGAATTTCAAAGTTGGGCAAACATGTGGTATGATTGGGTATGATTCATTCGTGGAGAGTTCCATCCCAGCTGGTTAATATTCTCGATAAGCCGCGAAGGAATGCACAAAGCCCTCTGAAAGCCACGTGTTTTAAGCTCCCTTTCCTGTAGGTAGTGACTCAGGCATTCCTTTGCGGTGGTGACATGCCTTTTACCTCAGAGCAGTCAGAGGCCCTAGTCTACAGTCGTCTAGCGGTCACTTGCAATCGTGTCCCAGTAGCGAGACGCATACTGTAGGGGTTTTTTTGTGTGGGTGCTGTTTTCCCCACCATATTTGATAAGTCAAATTATTTTCTGTCCCATGGTGGTTCGAGCTATCGAGATTTCACTGTATTATTAACATTGCATGATTCACTCTTTCAAGACCTTGGAGTGGATCCAGGGATCTCATTTTGTCAAAGCTAATACTACAGTAGACCGTGTAGAAAATGCAGTAGTTGTGAAAAGACTAGAAACCCTAGTTCCAATACTGTACTTGCAAAAATGAGCCAAAGCATCCCTACTGCATCAAATAATATGATAATTAAGGCAGCTCCTCCAAATGAAAACAAGTTTGAATGTGAAATCAGTTTGTGAAAGACATAGAGCATGTCATGTCTACTCTGACAAATAATTTTCCACATGCCTTTCCATTGTGAAAACTTATTTAACCACGGAAAATCAGCAGGCACTTGTGTAGTATCCAGAAGTTGAAAAATTACAATGGTCCCAGCATTTACGCATGCTAACCAAGGGAAGATGCTAATTCCAGCTGGCATGGCTGGGTTTGAATACAGTAATTTGTCAGGCAAATCAATCACATGTGTAATCTTTCATGAAATAATGACGCAGAAAAACCTGTACTGTTCCTGACCTGTCTGTCATTCCTCAGTCTAGTTGGAGGAGGCATAGGTGGCCTGCATTGAGCTGCTGCAGCCATACGCGAGCGAGAAACGTTGTTGTGGGCAATGTGGTTGTAAGAAGTGCCAGGAGCTGGTGGCTTGCTGACAGTCACTGCCTTCACTGGTTTCTCCCTCACTTTTGCTTTACTTGGTACTGCTCTGTTGCCTACAGAGATGGGGTGCATCTGCTGTGCTGGTGTACCAATAGCTGTGAGAAATTTATTCACATCATTACAAATATATTTGTTTATTGTGAGGCTGTTTGACAAACTGTTGATGTCCCACTTGATTATGGATAATTTTTAACATTAACATATTAACAGTTTACTGCACCCCAGTTCAATGTCCCATCACCAGTTGGTGTTGTCTTACACCCTAAGAGCTTTATTTATTTTTCATTAGAATGGTGCCTGAAATTTGTTACAAAATGGTTCCACCATGTCATCATGAAAGCAAGCTGCTTATGGGGGAAAATAGGCAGCCCTCCCTCAAGTTCTTCTGACCCTGGCATAACTGAACATAAACAAAGGGGGTTACCCAGTGACAGAGGCCATCAGGCTCGGGTTGGTTTTTCCTGCCACAAAAATTTTACTCGTCTCAAATGGGAAGGTTCCTGCCTAATTGTTTGAAGTGTTGTACTTCATCTGCCAACCAATGCAGATTTTTCAAGGTCTGCATTTCCAGTAAAAAGACACAAGTGCACATTCACTTAATTCACTACATTAGTGGCAATACATCACATCATGAGTATATACACTCACCATAATTGGACCGGGGTTTAACCTCAGGCCCTTTCGTTTTGGCCCCTTCATTAGTTCCTCCACTAACATGATTAGGGGCAGCAGCTGGAAGCCTGAGAGCCGCAGTCCTCACTTCTTCTCCAGCACCACCAAGGGAGCACTTTCTTGCAACCCTTCCTCTGCTGGCATCAGACACTACTCCACCAAGTGATGATCTCTTCTGGTTGGCTTTATTTGTTACAACTGCAAGTGAGTCCCCACTTGCTGCAGGCATCCTGCCCGTCCTTGCCTTATTGCTGGTGCTACGAGTAGAATTGGCAGCCAATTTGCTCATTTTCCATTGGTCCATGAGGTGGTACAGGGAGGACCGGTATTCTTCCACACTCAGCCTTACATCATCACTCACTGTGGGTTCTGGGCCTGAAGGGTGCTCTGGACATGTATCATCCTCTCTTCCTTGAAACCTGAATTTTACAACAGTTGAGATAGCTTCAGTTTAGTTAATATAAAGAATCAAGGACAGAAAATTATGCAAGTTTAATTTTATGTATTTTTATAAAAGGCAAAGTTCATTTGTTTGTCTAGGTTTGGTGACCATGCCATAAATTTGGATTTGAACAATGTTACTATTTGGCTGCGCAAAGAACAGGTTCCACTGCTAGTCTTACATATACAGTATGCAGCGCGAAGGGAAACTCATGGACAATCACCAGGAGACTGATAGTACTCGTAAAACGAATATAGGGATGTGCAATAGTTTTTGGCTTCAGCATTGCATAGTTAATTGCATAGTTTCATGACATCACATCAGTTCCGCCAACTTCAAAGAAGCAAAAGTCAGCTCAGGGGCCTCCGGTTCCTTGCCTCGGTCCCCTAACACATCGTCCATGTGCAATAAGTGATCAAATCCCATTCGAGTAAGAATCCGGGTTCGACACCCATGCACTTTGTCGTTTTCACCTAATATTTTATCATCTGGCCCTCTACACTTTAAAGCCGCTGCGCTGTATGCGTTAACTATGCAACGGCGGCCAAAACTAATTGCACATCCCTATATTAGGTTTCCGAGTACTATTATATCAGTCTACCTGGCAATTTCCTGGCCTTCACCTTGCCTTCACCCTGTATATTATGTAGGTGGGGGCTAGCCCAGCAACACTGCTGGCTGGGTCTCAATGACATGTAGCAGTCATAACATCACGAGAGATTTGACTGTAAGCCATCAGCCTGGTGAACATCTTCTTGGCAGCCATGTTTGAAACACTGATTCCCACTGCCCATGTGCAATAGCAACAATATGGTTATGCTCTAGGCTCATCCTTTCAGCAAAGCCTGTTGAGAGGGGCAAAATTTGTGGCCACACCCTCTAATCCTATGTCACTGGTCATAGCTCATAGGTGGAAAATTTTAACAGCATTGATAAGCATAGAGGTCTTCATGCACTCAAGACATGATCATGATGACGAAGACGTATCACCACATTGGCTGACAGTGAGTTGAGAAAACATGTCAATCCAACCACATCTCTGGCCTGTAGTGTAACTGAACCTATTATTACATCCTGGTCCCAATAATATTTCTCAGGAGAGAAAAAGAATGAATTTACTGGGGTTAAGGCTGACCTTGGTTCTACAGCACTTACACCAGCAGCTTACACCTGTGAGTCCTCAGATTCATTATGTCAGTACTCTCTCAATGCCACATAATTTCCTAGTTTCTAGAAACTTGATATAATTTGAGAAGCACATCCATGTGGTACATACTGAATGACATAAGGATGTGACATAGCTTCTTTCGCAGTAATCCTCTTGCATGGATTGAAGAGAAGTAACTTCTCCAGCAGATCCAGTGCATCAGGAGGTGCCCTTGGAAACATTTTGGCCAGAGCTTCACTAGATCCTTGAGCCTTGTCCAGTATGGACAAAGCAAAGTCAGAATTCACACACTCCAAATCTGGGAAAAAATCAAATATTTTATGGCACAACACATCACTTAATTTTACTTACAGTTGATAACATGCTAATAATTTTTGTGTGTGCCAGAGATTGACACATGCATTATAAGACTACACTTGCCAGAATTTTTTTAAATACAAATAAATCCACCTCTGACAACCATTTATTTTACCACATATCTGCAGCAATTGCTCCTGCAATAATTTTAAAAAAAATTCAAAGAAACCAAACTGGCACCTTAGCCATCTCCATCTTTCCATTTACAATAGTACGTTACATTGTCATCTCCTCGAATTTTTTTCTTGATTATTTCATATTTATAATAGGACACTTTTATTCATGTTTTTCTTCCTGTCATGGCTGTGGCCAGTTATATGCAAAGATGATTCCATAAAATTGTAATTTGCAGAAGCCAATGCACAACAGTCACATCATAATCAGTTCCACAGTTGATGATATGTGACTCTATTGCCCGATTGCACCAATGAAATTACCGATCCGATGACTCCTAATGATTAGGAGCTATCGGATCGGTATAATTTCAGTTGGCATATGATTAGCAAATGTGCAGCTGTTAGGAGATATCAGGCACATAACTCTACAGACAGAATTGTTGAAATAAAATGGAGCCCATACACCCTAATTCCATTCCTATGCCTGATTGCACCAACAAAATTACCGATAAGAGAGCTCCTAACAGATCATTACGACATGTTAAATGGGCTTCTAACGATCCATTAGGAGCTATCAGATAGGCAATTTCAGTTGGTGCAATCGGGCACTAAACTTCAAAAAATGTTCACATCTCAAAACTATTCCACTGTGACTTGGATAATAATTCTACAGTAGGTAGCACATGGAACCCCCACTTTGTGATGGGGTTAAGTTCCAGCAAAACAAAGCAGAAAAATGGGAAGTTATAAAATAAGACTAAATTATAATGCACAAAGAATAATAGCAAAAGAAGTGCCTATGGCATGTTGGGCCCGCAGGTATTGCAGCAATGTGTTACTGACCTCAATTTTTTCGATCTTTTCAAATTTCCACTTTTTAATGTAATTTTGAAAAGGTTGTTAATGTGAAATGTAAATTGCACCATCCTAAAATGGGGATTATCTGTATGCAAGTATGTCTACAGTGCCCTTGAGATACATTCACCCAAAGATTCACCCTAATACCAAACCAGTGCAGCAACATGCATTGATTACACCAAAGCAACTGGTGCAATACTGTCAGGTTCCTCAGAACTGACCTTGCTGCATTACTCTGGGCTTACCAATTTTAACAGCAGCCCTGTCCCAATTTTTGAGATAATGACACATCTACTGTACATTAGTAACATGTATACCTTGTGGGCTAGGCTTAGGAATGATGTCCATAATCCTCTCAATCTGGTTGATGGTAGATGAACCAGGAAACATGGGCTTCCCGAGAAGCATTTCACCCAGAATGCAACCCAGGCTCCACATGTCCACTCCTTTCGTGTATCTCTTACATGCGAGGAGTATCTCTGGGGCACGATACCAGCGGGTGGCCACATAATCAGTCAAACAGGGATCCACTATGCTGCCCAAGCTGTCCACATTGTTTTCAATGGAAGTCATGGAACGAGCCAAACCGAAGTCAGCTACCTTAACGTGACAAGCTCCGTCTACGAGAATGTTGGAAGGCTGTTGGGCGAAGTAGACATGAAATCAACACTGAAAACTGTAATCAATTGCTGCAGAACACTGCCATAATACTGTATATCTACATTTAGAAAAAAACTACAATTTTTGAGGCCCTTGTGTTATAAAACAGATAGATATTTTGGTTCCAATGTTCTGAATACAGAATAAAATAAAGGTAAAAACCTACGAATCCAGTCTTTACTCATTGATATGGATGAATGCAATATGAGGCTTGGAAAGATGTGGAAGTTGTTATATACCATAAATTTGACGGAAGGTAACTCAGTAATGATTATATACAAAGCATGACAAGTACATGTCTTCCTGAGCATCTTATTGCACTCGATTGTCATGCTGGGTCATCTGGACTGCTGCATTCACAGATGGCAGTGGATAGAACCTGTGTTATGCCTCAGGAAAGAGAATAACAATGACTCACCTTGTGATCCCTATGTATAACGTTGGCTTTGTGCATGTAGTTAGTTGCACGTAGCAGTTGATACATAACATACCGCCGGTGTGGGTCCTTCAGGACAGTGCCTTGTTTTATTATGTTGTGCAAGTCCGTGTCTAAAAATAGTTACTTAAATCATGCAAAAGAACACATTTGTAATATGCTTTACACAAATAAAGCTATTGAGGAATACAGACCTATATATTCCAAGACCAGGTAAATGTCCTTATCATTATTGGCCTTGTGCACATTGAGAAGCTTGACAATGTTTGGGTGATTCCCGAATTTCTGCAGAAACATTATTTCTCGGAATGTCCTCTGGGCATCAGTTTGGTTTCGGAAGGCGTCAAATATCTTCTTTACAGCCACAGTAGCTCCAGATTGCTTGTCAATTGCCTTCCAAACTATACCGTATGCCTGAAAAAATCATAATACAGGCATAATAACTGAATGTTCTTATCATTTCATTATCAGTTAATGATCTGAAGCATAAATCAGTACCAAGCCATACCAAGTGTATACTTCAAAATAACAACACCAATGTTTTAGTTTACAAGAAATACTTTAAAAAATCAACAAGACTTGAGTGAAATTTTCACCACACTCCTTGATTGCAATGTAACAAAATAACATGATATATCATATGATGAAATGTGAAAAAAGGGTATAATATATTAATTTTCTCCTGCACTAGTTTTCAGATTCTTATTACAGTTTTAATTGATGAACTGGTATATTTCATAACATTGTATGAGACACTGAGCTGATAAAGACACATAACATGAAGTAAACAATGTCTGTAACTTGTGGCACAGAAATTTTTAAATTGCTCATTACATCCAAGTGTTGCTGTTCAGGACTAAATTAACAATGGCATGGTACCATTTGAAGAATTGAATACCACAAAGTGCGATAAGAGTTTTAGGCCATTTTTCGTAAGATTATGGTACCTACAGACTGTTGGTAGCTAACTTTTGGCTTTTTCTAAGTAATGAACAACTTCCTGTAAAAAGTTGCAGATATTGCTCACAGGTTCCTTTCCATGTCTGCAGAATGTGTATCACCTCCCTCAGTATCCAAACTCTACTTATATCATACATGTATGGATACCAGCTTATAAGCAGTTTGTATAACATATAATATCCTGCAATAACAATAAAAGACACTTGTTGGAATATGTCCATAACTTCTAGTGGTCAACTGTGCATCTGCCAGATCCTCTCCCACAGATTCTATACTAAATTGGTTCTCCACATATCCCAGCAAAAAATCAAAGGGCACCATAGCTCCTCCTTTAGATTATTCCTGTTATTTTAAAAATATATATTTTCAGTTTTCCAGCATGCACAATTTTTTATGACGGGCCCATAACTTAAAGGGCCACTCTCCAAATATTAAAGCTTAACACTGTATTTTTCAAATATCACATGACCTTCAAAAAGCATGCCTTCCACAACCACAGTTGCTTTTGTTGAGGTCAGACGTGACTGTCCCCAACAGGAAGGATCTTGCCTTTTCGCTTGGGTTACAAAGCGCATTTAAATAAGAGTGACCACCACTAATTGAGAGGTAGCACGAATCAGGGCATTATCTCACATCTGTACTCAATAAATTAAGTGGGCTGACCAATGGGTCAAAATATAATAAAAATAATCATAATTCTAAAGCTGGACTGAGGCAGTGACCCTTGTAGACATCTGAAATGCACGCAGCCTGATTTGCTGTGGAGATCGGGCCTCCATGTTTACTATGCTTTGATTGTTGACCAGGTCACAGATGACATAACTAAGAGACCTGGATGGCTTACACGAATTGGGTACATCTCTTTTCCCCATTTCTCAACTAAGTTAATGACATTTTTTATTGCAACACATGTCACTTTTTGTGTATTAGGGACCTTACAAACAATCGTGCTTTTCACAGTACAAAAAACATAAAAATAATTACCCCTTTCCCAAGCCTCCTCTTGAAGTCATACTTCCTGCTCATACAGACATCAACCTCGCTGCAGACTCCATTATTGCCACTGTAGCTGCTGCTGCTGCTGTTGCACATTTTGGCGTGGGCAGCAGCTGAGCGGGAGGAGTGCTGATCACCCCTGTAGTCGCTTTCTCTGTCCCTCGCCATTCCACCAAGTACATTTACCATATCTAACAGGCCCTAGGTTTTTCGCAGAGCCTTCCAGTGACAGGTGACAAGCACCAGCGGCGGCATGGACGCTGATGATGACTTGCTGAAGTCCAACTGTTGCTGCAGTCGAGGCAGCCTGGCGGAACGAGTGATCTCATGAGTGGTCTGTAGTCCCGATGAGTAGTCCTCCTCCAGTTCCCCCGATGAGTGCAGTGGTCGCGTCGCGTCTGCCTGTGTAGTCGTCCGAGTCGTCCAGTCCTCCCTCAGATGTGCTGGTATAACACAACGCGTGTAATGAAATGGGGTAGTAAATAATAAAAAAATATGCCAGCAGGTGCAAAAGTCAGGGGCGACGTGCGGGTAGACGGGACAGGGGCCCTTACACTGCGGCAAGGAGGAAAATAATCGGCCCGGGGGAAGGCTGGCCTTATTACTGGAAATCGATTTGATCGAACAAGCGGGGTCTCCATGGCCAGCAGGAGTGGCAACAGCACCATGCTCAATGCTTCTATACCCACTCTTTACGTAATGATAGCAGTGTGGCATACAATAAACTCTGTTGTGATTACTGCTTACGTGTTTATTAATTAAATTAATAATAAATCAATGAATTAAATAATGTTACAAAATATTGATATGAAATTCGGAAGCCATGTTTGATATAGTCTACTGCAAAAAAAAAAAACTCGCTTTTGTCTAATGGCTAGTACTGTCTATTTTTTAAAACAAACTCCCTGAATTATTTTCATTTACCGAATGCATTAGGAACGCTTCAAAGTCTTGAGCGTTGTCAATATTGGCGGTAAAATTCAGCACACAAGACACAACCTACACCAGTAATAACACAAAGCAGTAGTGGGCATTAATGAGGTAACAATTTTTTTTTTAAATTCATGTGGCATTAATATGCAGCCTTAGCTGCAAATGAACAATATTATATTGTCCTACTACAGTAGTTGCCTTACTAGCAATGTAAACCATCATTATTCTGTGTGGGTTTGCTCACCCTTTACTAGTACAGTCAAGAGCTCTTGGTACAGTGTAATTAACCCAAGAATTAACCTGTCTATGTTGACAGTCAAGATTCCAAAATGTCCAACAGGGAGGTTTCAACAGTGCATACTGTATAAGTCCAACTTCACAGGTTTTACTGGGAATATGTATTGTACAGGGAATATGTAGGCTACCTAACCAGCACATCTTCCCTGACACACAGTTCGGTACTTAACTGACATGTGCTCAACTCACATTTCTGCAGATCTGGGTGAATTTTAAAAAATCTTTTTGTGACACAAAAAAAAACCGTTTTGTCACATGCCTAGAGAGATAATAAAATGATAATAGTGTAGCGCCCCAGTCCTGGCATCAGGACTGCTTACTGTTAACTGCAATAATGTATTGTGTAATGGTAACTGTCGCTATGTAACGAAGGTTTTGAGGGTTTGGTAGTTGTTTGGAGTGAGATAGTTGTTTATTGACCAGAGACAATAGAGATGTTGTAAGTACACCTGTTGTGGGGAATAGTGTAAGTGTATACAGGGTGCAGAAATTTATCGTACCACTGGTTTGAAAATTATAGAGGGGTTCTAGGTGAACATTTTAAGTATAGGCATTATGGATGTCCACAGCATAGTTACCGACAAAATTAGCATAAAATAAATAGTGCATTATAGCACCTACATTGCAGATACAGCTTATGACACTTCTATCACCTAGGCCATTTCCTGCTGCACTAATGGAATCGTAAATGAAAATGAAATTACATGGTAACACCTTTTTAAATGGAAAAAGTAAGGTTGCACGGAGGGATGCATACCTGCCAGGACATTTTATACCTTGTGTTTGAAGCGCATTCTCAGTAACTATGCTGCAGACACCTATGCTTAAAATGATCACCCCCTCTATCATTTCCCAAAGTGACAGTATGATAAATTCCGGCATCCTACATATCTGAGAGCTGTCAGGTGATTGTTATTCGGAATAGCTGCGTCGTCAGGGGTTGTTATGGCGTGTTCAGCGAGACACAAACCAACCCTGGACAGCAGCAGCTGCTTCAATGTGATATTTCATCATTGGTAGCGATTGGTAGGCTTCATCATCTCATTACCGGTGAAACTGTACCTTCATTTGTTGAAGTAACATACACTGAACTGATCCCAATCTTCACAAGCTTACTTGCAATGGAAGTACTGTTGCTGTCTCCTACCAGCCAATCATGTTCGATTGTTCGGGCAATAGCATAAAAATACAGTAAAGCAAGTCTTATTCATCCATGGCTGTGGATCTCAAAAACTCCTTCCTGAAAAATTTGTGAATAGGTTCTTACGTGTTGCGGAAACACTACAGTTAGTGCTTGAAAAGGCTTTCTGTCATATGTGATTTTTAATTTTTTAAATGCAATAGGCCTACACTTTTTGTGCAATTTTCTTGCCAATTGAGGTGACCACATTTTTGAAATGGATAGTAGTCCTGACAGAGTAGCCCCATCCCTATAGGTTACCAATACAATTAATCCATCATATTTGCTGTCTCAGTTAACCTTTAATAATAAAATCAAATTCCTATGTACAGTCTACACACGAGGTTCCTCCATGTCAGGTGAGACATAAATTGCATAATGCTGGTTCAAAAGTTCTTGATTCTCCATATCCATCTTCATCTTGGTCCAAGAGACAAATCTCCTTCTCACCATATTTTCATAAATAACCAGACACACAACATGAAATGACGCCCAATATGCAACAACAACTCAGGGCATTATGTAATTTATGACTAACCTTTGCTTTTCAACCTGCAATACTCTTATTACCTAAAAACTGACACTGCAGTTATCCTCTTCGTTTAGGCACCTATATTCTAAGTGGTGTTCTGTACTGAACAGATGTAACAATTAATCAGTACCATCAGTCCAAAAACAGCCTAAGGTCACAAGGTTTTTAGTCAAGTACACAGAATTCCATATCAGTACCCTGATAACTAAAGCTAGCTCTCCATAGTACTATCAGTCCAACAAGAATTGTCGCAGCGGCAGCGCACGAACTACAATCTACTAGCACAGGGACACGAGAGACTGTAGTTCGTGCGCTGCCGCTGCGACAATTCTTGTTGGACAGCAGGTACCACATGGTCTTGTCTTGATCCTTACTAAATGCAATTTTTAAGGTGAAGCAAAATTGGCCTACCATAATTACATTATAACAAAACTTTTCCCAAGAGTCTGTTTTAGCCAAGTCCAATACATCATCATCTCATAGGTCACAATTAGTTTCCAAGGTGCGGACGGAATAATAACAACTCTGGTGCCTTTACAATTGACTCACGTGTGACAAATAAAACTCTCAGGAAAAATTTGTCTCACCATGGCAGCTAATTGAAGGTGACTTTCAGACCAAATATTACACACAACATGTGAAAGTAGGATCACATTTTTTAAAATTCTACATAACCTCACAGGATTTATTACTTATTGTCAAGGCTTTTGCTGTTAAATTGTTAATACCAATATTCTTTTGCAAGTTCACATTCATTCAATGAACATATCTTAAAATCCTGTGGTCCTACTTCCACCTAATCCACAACTCCTCCCTCTCACTATCAACATACGAGGGCTGTAATTTTATTAAGTTACGATGAGCTGCCAATGAAAAACAAGAGTGATGGGAATAAATTTCAGCCTTACAAAAGTTCATACATTCTTATGCTATTTTTCCACATAGTCACCATCCTGATTGAATCACTTGTCATGACATGACACTATCATTTGTATGGTTGCCCCATAGAAGGTTGCTGCCTGGCTACTGAGCCAACCTATCACACACTTTTTCAGGTCTCCGTTGTTTTTAAACTCACTATGCACAACTGTTGTGAACCGTAGCTTTCCTGTTACAATGTCATAAAGTGCTGACCGCAAATTTGGGAAAATCATCAGACAGGTTCAAAATTGTCGCCCGCTGCACTCTAAACCATCTTTGTTGACTTTTCAACGACATCGTCAGTTGCAACAGATTTCCTCCTCTCGCCTTCATCATGGACATCAATTATTCATCCTTCTTGAAAATTCCGACACAGCAATGTCATTCATGCACTTTTCTTCATACACATTACACAATCGCCTATGAATTTCAGCTGCAATGTGTCCTTTTGCTTGGAGAAACCTTACAGAGCGAACATAGCATTTGGCAGGAGCATCGATTGTATTAGGGGGGTAAGATGGTGCCACATAATGACAAGTGAGTCAATCAGGAAGGTGACTACGTGGAGTAGTAGCAGAAGGATGACTCTCACTTTTGTGAGTATTAAAATATCTCTCATTACTCTTGTTTTTATTTCACAGCTCATTGGAACTTAATTTTAAAATAGTCATCGTACAAAAAACGTGTTTATTGACTAGTTAAAACTCGACTGCTGTGCTCATTTATGAAGCGATCCATCACCACAAAATACTTGCTGCTACCTAATTACTAAACTGTATTTTAGGCCACAGTAATAAACCCTAACCTGCAGTACATAGTACTGAAAAAATGCGGAACATCTATTGTCAAAAAGGCAACACAATAATTGCTACTTTGAGATTTCAACTTGATGGGTAAATCTGCTCAATTTTTTTGTACTAATATTAGCATCAAGCAATAAGCTTACAAGGCAACTAATTAACTCCTAATTACAGGTAAATTCCACTCTATATAGGTCAATGACAAAGCAAAAAGTACACACAGACTACAAATGTAATGGAATATATTGAAGTTCAAAGCTGTTTCCATTAATGAGGATTGTCACTTATACTGCTTATCTCAGCACACTGACACCTTTTTGTGTTGCATTTTCAGATTTCCCATCAACAAAATGAATGTCCATTTCCAAAATTGTGGTGGTATTTTTTTCTTCTTCTGTAAGGCTTGTACCACACAGAGTGAAGGTACATTTTTAGTACTTGATTGGTTCTTCCAAATATTTCCCCCATTTCAACAACATTCCCTCAACAAAGGTGTATTTACACTGTACATAAATATACTTTTTAACAATGTCAACATATCTCTTTATCACATATCCAATTGTTCATAGGGGATCTGCCATATCCTGTATTCCGCTTTTTTGCATTATTGTTGTTGTCTTTGTTAACTTTCATCTGTACCCGTTCTCTCCAACATTCAACAGCATTATGGAAATGTAAATCAAAATGATCCTAGTCTAATGATCTGCCTCCAGAAATTAGCAGCAAACTAAATCAGTCTTAACTAGGTTCAAAAGTTTGCATACCAGTCATTAGTGACTGTGATTAAAAATGCTGTTTCATGCTCAGATGGTCCTCCATTATTGTGCCAACAATACACTAATCTATAATTCTAAATATATAAATGCGTGTGCTGTGCAAAGTGAATGTAATGATAATGATGGGTTGTATAAAAGTCAGCAGCTCCGTTGATCTCAGGACCTGAAAAAATATATACAACAGGATGTGATTCCTAATGGTGACGAATATATTGCTAGCCCTGTGGTTTCCAACCTTTTACCAACTGCGACCCCCCTAAACATATTTCCATAAATGTGCGACCCCCACCCCTCTTCCCCTCCCTCTGCCCCTTCTACAACTGCCCCCTTTCCAGAAAACATACACTCTGCACAGCCACAAAAATTGTTCAATTGACATAGAAATAGCAAAAAAAAAAAAGTTGAACCAAGGCTCGCGACCCCCCGGTTGGAAACCACTGTGTTAACCAATTACAGCATATTACATTAAATTAAACCTAAGAAGAGCCATTCCTAAATCATCAGAAAGCATCCAATTCAAAGGATCCAATTTTATACAGTACTGTACTAATATACAATGTATTCAGGTAAAAATCCAATCAACAGTGCCATTGTATCCTTTACATTTACTTTGACAGTATTCCAACAATCAGCATACTTAAGATTTTACACAAGTTACTGTCAATTAAATATTAATTTGTTAATTTTTATCAACCACAAATTAATTTACTTATAATACTAACTTGTAAGTCACTGTTGCTGTTGTGTTTGAAAGGCTGTGGGAATATTGGACTTATTAATAGCCACTTAGGCTTGACCTCTCATACCAGTATCATTAGAAATCCTGGACTTACCTCCTCATTGGTCACCTAAGACTGAGGGGCTCCTCAATCTCACATGCCTTGCGGCAGTTCACCAACCATTTGATGATCCTGGCATTCCTCTCAACAATGGAAGGTTCTCCACAATGCAGACCAAACTCCCACTGGTGCAACCCACCGGTGGTCTCTAAACACTCTCCCTCTGCAAATGGGGGTGGGGGTGGCAGGGGAGGTACCTCCAGTTCCAATGGGGAGAGTGGAGATGAGTCGTCTTCCTCCTCTCTCCTTCTTCCCCTTTGCATTGGAGGAGGGTCACTCTCCACACTCCCTGCCCCTCCCCTGTAGCGCCTGGGCCAAGAATCAACTGAGCTCACAGACTGGAAGAACACAGGGGAAGTACGTTCGGAAGAGGAAGTGGGCTGGTAGGTGGAGTCCAGGCCCAGGGAGTCGAAGAAGCGCTCCAACTCCGCCCCAACTCGCGAGTTACGACGACTGGATGAACGGGAATCAGGATCTCCTCCGTTGTGAGGGGCAGCAGCAAGGTCAAATTCACTTCTGGAGAATTGACGCCCAACATCTGATTTGGACCTGCACATCAGGAAGGAAAATGTATTTTAAAAATGTGTCAGCAACCACTGAATAAAACATCCCACAAGTGCATGTATCAAACATTAGTCAGAGAGAAAAAAAAAATGCCTCTTTTACATGTTCTCATATTATGCAGTACTGTCGCTGCATGAAGCCTGCAGCATGGGAGTTCTTGAGGATAATAATTTCAATATGCAGAGGCATTTTATTATTTTACTACCCAAGAAAGTAGAAGTGCTTTCATACTGCAATGCAGAAAGAGAAGGAGAAAAAAGGTCTGCACACTGTAATGCATGTATCAACAGGCACAGTTGCATGGCTTACTGTGCAACTGTCATACCTGAGCAATGTCCGCCTTGGTTTGTGTGTGAACCTGAGATCATCGTCATCATTGTCCTCGTCCTCCTGTCCACTGTCTTCCTGCCCCTCCTCTCTGCTGGAAGCCCCCTCACACCAGCAACTGGATGACCTGCTCACATAGTCTGAAGTGGCTCTGCTGTACCCCTGGGTTACATCAATGCTCTTGGCCTCATGGAAGCTCAGTGAGTCATCCTCATCAGATATCACAGTTGAAAGGGACACTGTGGGAATTGTCAGGTCTGGCATAGACTTGTGAAATGTGCTGGACACCTCTTCCACAGGACTCTTAGGCGAGGGTGCATCCAGTAAGTTCTCCTTTGAGTCGGCATTAAGAAGGCGACGCAATTTCATTTGAACATCATCCGAGTCTCGCTCCGAATGGTGCGAATGTGACCTCCGCACCACAGCATTCTCTGAATGGCTTTTGGCCCTAGGTCTGGCTGTCAGTTTGGGACTCTTTGGAGGGAGGGGAGGTGGTGGGATCAGGCTTGGAAGGAGTGCCAGAGGAGGTGGTGAGCGAGGAGGAGGGGGCAGAGGAGGCAGTTTGGATTCAGGTGTATCTAAATCCCACAGGTGGCGAGACTTGAGGAGAACACTCACATTGGGGGAACGAACTTGCAAATGGCCACTGTTCTTTAGTTCCTGCTTTGTGTCCAAGACATGTTCTGACTTCACATAAAAGGCCTTTGACTCCTGAAGAAGTTCCACGGCACTCTTGCGTTTGGCTGGAAGAACAAGATATATTCGAAGTCAGTTTACTGATCTGTATTCTGTATTATATTACATCTCATACACAGTAAAACACAATTTCATTTTCTTCATGTCAACGATCAACATTTATGTAAAAAATATTACCGAATCATTAATTCCTGTGTTATACAGTATTTATCACATTGTTATAAGCAGTGAAACCTGTTTGTAATTGAACCTGCATTCATCATAAACTTATGCATTATAAAACTTTTGCATAGTCCCAATGGCACATTTTCTTCGTATTTTTGTCAAACTGTTAAGTGAATAAATTCTCTCATACTAATAGACCAACTCTGTCAGAAATGCTGGTTTCAAAGTATACAGGTCAAATCCGTCCGATGTCTCCTAATCTTTTGCGAACCCCATTCCACACACACAAAAAATTCCTTATGATCTCAGCTCCTCAGCAACTCACTAAACATTCCATATTATATCTTCCTAGTTGAGAATGTTTAGTATTAGTTGGCCATAGTAGTCCTGCATGGCTTCGATGTAACAATGATGCAGCGGTTAAAGTTACAGCAATGTCACCTCTAAGGTCATGAGTTCAATCTTTAGGTCAGGCTGATGACTCTCTCATGTATGATAGAAATAGTTTTAAAGAATTCTCTGTTTGCATGTGTTTTCTCCTATTATCTCCCTCTTTCATAATCCAGCAACAGCACAAAGTTTATAAACAAGTTATAGGTCGATTACGTAAAAGGAGGTCTGTTCTGTGATGAGGGGCCCGTTATTATAATTTTTCTTAAAACTCCACCATGGCTCACATAAACATATAACCTTAGCCATCTAAATCTAAATCTTAGTAAATTCTCCTGGATGGCATTCATGAAGCAAACTGTACACCATCCAGTTATGAAGCAGTGGCAAGTGGCTAATGGCATGCCATTGTTTGAAATATGGATCTTTTTCAAATACTTGTTTAAAACGGCACCCTAATCTTTGGAAAGAATTCTGTTACTGATAATAATCAACAAAAAGGGTACAACCACTATGTTGCCAAATATTACAATTATAAAAGAAAAAGTGTTTCACAGCTCTATACGTCCATTCCATTTCCACAACATAACATGCCAACGATAATGGTGATGGGACAGTTTGACAACAAAGTTCCTCTTTGTCAAGTTTTCTAACAAAATATAGTGAGTAAAGAGTTTGTTCCAGACAATGGTCCACATCCTGCCACTTTCCTGACAAAAGTCCCTGTTAGTCCCACTCCATATTAGCTGACAATGGCATCTCATTTTGTGGAACTTTGTTAAATGAAAGTCCACATTGTGACATTTTCCTAACAATGAACAAGTCCACATTGTGAATTTTCTCTTCCTGGCAGACAACCTTGCCTCTGACAAAAACCTTATCGCATGGCCTTAGCCTTCAACAAGCTAATTACATTACAGCACTCTAATGACAATGCAAGGAAACTCATCTGGCACGAGAACTCTACCTTACCCACAAGTATCTCCGAGGTCATGTGATGCCTCTGATGAAACTGTCGCCTATGAACAGGTGCATTTTCAGTCTGGGTATTTACTTCCTTTGTAGGTGACGGAAAAGGAGTGGTCACCTTAGGCTGGTCTACTGTAGGCAATTCGACAACACACACATTGGCTACACTCACTTCCAATTCAGATTCCCACTGAAACACTTTGGATATAGGAGCACAAATGCAACCTATGCATCCCGACCTCGACATGGCTGGCATTGTTGTCCCTCCAACACTTGCAATCACTCCTGGTGTGTTATCTCCATGTGTGATAAGTACACTTCCTTACAGGTGCAGTATCACCTTGTCAGTAATTTCCTGAATGTTGACTCCCCTGTTTTAAAGTTCAAACCCCTCATAATTAAATGCCATGCAACTTCTTGCATGTGGGGCTCATAACCATGCATAAATAATAACTCCACAGTGAATGCAGGCGGCACTGTTTTTGCACACACCAGGATGGCAACCAAATGCTGCTGATGCACCTGCTACTATTCCACATGTGAAAACATTGGCTGGCATTTTTTTTAAAGCCCATACGACACCATGGACACTCTTACCACCCGGCCAGCACCACCAGAAAAGTGACAGGCAAAAAAACCACTTATCCAGAACTTGGTAAATTGAGTAGAGGGGCAGAGGGTTTGGTTTCCCACGCATGGGAATTCCCGCTTAGTTGGGTGTGACTCTTGGGCCATGCGCCCCCCCCCCCCCCCCCCNNNCCCCACGTTCCTCCCCCCATAACCCCGTCCATGTCTTTTTTGCTCTATCAATACTACCAGACTACCAGAGTGAAACAACCCTCCCATCCAGGCCATTCACATGACCATGCCTCGTTTTTATGGCGCCGCGCCGGCAGAAAATAATACCAGCAGTGAAAACATGGTGTAAGCATTTATGTGGATTGTCTTTTACAGTGTGTAATTTTAACAATTCGATGCCGCGCCATGTGGAAAATTGTTCCAGGACGAGTGAAACTACCTGGATATATATTTATAAAAATGCATGAAACCCATTTTTAGCCCGCGAGTTTGCACCGTGAGAAAAAATTGCTAAATCTCACACTTGGTGCGGAATTTATGCTTCCCATTATCCTCGATTTAGAATAATGAAGTAGCCAGTGTGTTACTCACACATGCTAATACTGAAAATTAAACTCCCCGAATTATTCGGGAGAGAAGGCGGGGTTTTTGAAAAGCGCGTTATGAGCCCGAATGAACCTTGTTTATCAACACAAGGTCGATTTTTTTCTTCTTCTTCTGTCTTATCTTTCCCACTCCTTATCCCTAGTTCAGGTTTTGGAATCGCCAGCATCGCGTGACCAACGTTAGAGAGACAGTATTCCCACCCATCCAGCCATTAAAAATTCCCAACCCTTTTTTTCACCCTTTTTATGAAAAGGGCCTGTGGTCACACTTTACAAAACACCAGTAGCGAATGTCAGACAAGACGCACATTTGCACCACTTCTCAGATAAGTGTAGGGGACCAGGGTAAAAAAAAATCTGGCCCAATAACTGCTCCATTCATTCCCATTTTTTCCCCCACCAAACTCACTTTTTTTCATAAATTCGCTGGTTGGTGTACATGATTTCGATGTCATGGATTAGCAATTATTTGAGTGAATCCGGGTTCATCGTTGCAAATCGATGGTTTTTCTCTTTTCGGCATACATGTGGAGCGTAATGTCCACCAACCGTAAAAAATTTCCAGACTTTCTGCGGACATACCAGTTAAGAAAAGAGGTCACGATATCGGGTAATTACACTCAAAAAAAAATTTGTGAGCCCTAATGCATGTAATTAATTTGCTACTTCATCGATTACTATTTTCCGACTACCCTCTCTCGACATAAGACCTTCCCTATTTTAGCCCTGCCGTTTTCGTATTTGGGTCCCGCCCTTTTCCAAGCCCTTATACGTCCAAATGGGTGGGAAGAGAAATGGTCGTACATTATACCTTCGCCCACTTATTTTCTCCGATACCGAACCCCCTTTTTGTGGAAATTTTTTCGAACATACACCCAGTACTTTGCGACTTACCTGTGGTGTTTCTTCCGAAGGTGGAGCATCCTCTCAAAAAACTTGGGTTTCGGTTGATGGTCTTGAGGGGCTGCTTGGTAGTGATGAAAGAAGTAGTCATGGCCGGAAGAAGGGAAACCATCAAGTCCGACCATTTAGAGTAAGTCATGAGTACTGCATTGCTCCCGACTCTGCAATAAAACAAGCACACGTGAATCGCATTCTGATGCTGGAAAAAGTACTTGGAGAGAAAATATAATGTAAGTTATGTGGTTCGCACCTTGCGTGTCTGGAAATATTGCCAAGAAGTTCAAGACACAATAGTAGGAAGTTGGATTCCATCACGGATTTTCTAGATCGCGATTTCCCTGAATATAAAGCGCAGTACGGTATGCTTGAGAACTGTATTTTTACAGGGCGCTTGGAATATTCTGGAGGACCGGAAAAGAATTTTTGGTCCTTAACTTCCGGTGAGCATCTTTTCGTCAGTGTGTCCGGCTTTTTGGGTACACATTCTTGAATATTCATAGCGGACTTGGCGTGCGCAACGCATCAGAAGCAGTGACACAAGTCTGCGGAAAATTACCTCGAAGAACCAGCTCGTGCGTACATTAAACTGTCATGAACAATGCGAAAACCACAATTCCGCGATTATACTACAGGATATGGATGTGTACGGCCAACTACTTATTTTGTTACCATTTTGCACAAAAGTGAGTTGTCCTTGGATCTGACGTCACGTCATCAGTTACTTTTATAAAAAAAGCTCGCAGTTTTCGATACTGATCGTTTTAAAAAAGCGGAAGTTTACTTCGGAAACGGATGTGACTTCATGTCCGTACCTTTTGTTGCGGGTCACAGAGATAAGCACCGTTTCCATTTAGAGATGAACCCATGCCTTGCCCAAACTCAAATTGGTTGCTTTTACCTAGATTGCCACACTGAGACCACAATATATTTTTTTCGCAATGTCTCATTTAAATTGTGACACTTTCCACCATCCTGTAGTGTGCAGAAAGCGGTCCACGTGCGCCATAATTTTTGTAATAAACACAGCAAGCTCTACTTATGACAGGCGGCTTTTGTTTTTGGACATCAGTCCACCGTGATAATTTGCTACCAAGGCTAGTGGTCTGCTATTGCTCCATTGTGCTGCTTCTCTCCCAAACCATATGCTGAAATGTCATTACCCTACTTTCATAATTATTACAGCAGCTTGTGACGTGACCCTTGAGCGTTCCCACATAATTAAATCCGTAAACTTCACATAATACACATGCTCCGTTATCACGCTGGTCACTACATTATTGTGCAACACCAACACTGCACATAACTAATGCTGTGGCAGACACAATTTTGTGTAGTCAGGTCTAGCAAGCAGGACACAGTCCACCCAGCACATTCCCTCTAAATACTCCCCAGGGTAATCCACTCAGGGGACCAAAAAAAATTGGCATAAAAATAACACATCCTGCCCACTAGGCACATGATTTCAGTAATCCTTCACCTGTCACAGAGTCAAAGCCCTCAAGTAAAATTTTCAATACTGGGATGTAATAAGATAAGATCTCTTACTGTTGCATTGTAAAGTGTAAACACTTCACCCAATATTTATGCTTTATATCTGCTAGCAGATGTTACGAGGTCAAAGTTATTATCGTTCTACATTCTCTTAGTGGAACTTGTATGATCACAAATCTATATCATGTGTCTGATATTTTTTATGGACCTGTAAAACACTCTTACGCATGTTTCATGAATAAAATTATGGGTCTTTGCAATATTTATGCTCTGGTCAACAGCATGTCAAGATTCAAGATATATCTCAGCACAATGTGTACAGAGGCTCAGCCAAAAGCAATGTGAAAAAAATTGATGACAACTCATGAAGTTTGATTTCTCATTTACCTCCTGAGAGCCAACTTTTTCTAAATTGCAGCACATGTCAAATAATTGGCAGATTCAATAATCAATAACACCAGCTGATATTGGAAAAGCTTCACCACAGTAACCTATCACTGCTCAAATTCCCACTTGAGAAATATGACTGAAAATGTAGGTCAAAATCATTTACACCTTCTAACCTACTGGAAGTGAACTATTCCATGTGAGAATGAATGCAGTCATATATGATGCTTTCACATGTACAGTATAAACCGATTTCTGATATCACAGCCTTAGAAACTAGCACATCACAGGGCTTGAACACTAATCAAAAAAGTAGAATTCACACATTAGGGGTCATGCATATATGAAATCACTACTTAAGATGAAAATCCTGCCAAATTATTTGATCCTTCCCTTGAACCACAGCAGTAACTTTATCAACTCCTACAGTGATGCAGGTGTTTTCATGATTCAAGCCATCAATACTAATCACAATCTTGAGGATTGAAACTGTTCGTAGATTTGTTAAATTTTTTTGGTGTAGAGTGTGTACTGTATATGCTAACATTGATTTTACTGGTAACTTAGCTCTGCAATCCATGTGGATAAATTCTAATCATAACAATAGGAAACAGCTTTCAAGCAGCATGAAGTACAAGCAGTACCAGAAGCACTATGTAGTAACTCAAGTGAGCTGTTGAGATATCTGTGATGACAATAACACAACATGAAACATTTTTAGATTGGACTAATCAACTTTTTGCAAAGGCTGATAGACACTTATCATACTGTTACAGTTCAGTTTCATCTTTCTTCACTGTTCCTTGAAATTCTTCTTAATTCTTCTATAATAAGCCCCATACTTATCTAGTGTATCAGCATAAAACATGGTGGCAATTTCAGCATGGCCCTCCATAATGACACTTTATGTTTCCGCATGGATAATGACATAATCAATAAGAATGCACAGATTAGCTTCCACATTAATTGCTAACTCAGGTAAACTGTACTTTTTTATTGTGTAAAAGAAAAAAATTACGGGAGGAAACAGGTTTGATGAAAAGTAAGAGTGCACTGTACATCTTGCAACATATTATAGTACAGTCACATCCATAAGTTTTACCTGACCAAGTGCCATTGATTGGCAAGTCATATCCTCTGGATTTGATAAAATCTGAAGCAATCACTTCAGGAAGATCAGTTAATCGCTTGCTGATAAGTTCAAAACTGTATATACACTCTCGACCTCAATAGATTATTGAACAGCTCACACAATTGCAATAAAAATGCAACAAATAAACAATGATCTCCCTGGCGCCACCAACAGATGCACCATGCATTACTATCATGCCCTGGTATACCATGACACCCCCACAATATACTCCTTTCCCCACTCCGAATTTCTAATTTCTCCGAATAACTGCACAACCAGTAACCGCCTCCCACAAACGTGCCAACATGACACACACAGTCCGGGTCAACCTGACCAACGTACGTCCCAGTATCTGCCTGAGGCATCACTCAGCTGTGGCCGTCGGGTGTGGGTGCAGTACACATGCATTTGGGAGCATCTACCTGAGAGTGCATCAGCTGGGCCGAGTTGGACGACCGTTGGGCTGCCCGCATCAACTGACCCCTCTAGTGGTGGTGGTGCTACGGGACCCACAGGCGCCGACGTCGTCTCATGGCTGCAGCTCTGGCCCGACTACTCCTGGGTCCTGGCTGGCTGGATGGGCAGAAGGGATGGAAAAAGAGGAAGGGACAGCCACAGTCAGGATCAGACAGGACTGGGGCGGGGGAGGAGCGGGGTAAATAAAAAAAAGTAAATAAAAAAATTTCAGTACGTGCAACTCGGCTGCTGCCGCCGGACAGCAACACCGTAGTCTATGGGGTGGCAGGCAGGTGGCTCTGTCCGCACCCACCACGCATGACACCCTTTCACTTGAACGGGAGATCATGCGGGCTCATCCCAACAATTATTTCATGTCGCGGACACTTCCATGCGGAGTTGGCGACTTAGCACCAGACCCTGCTGTTTTTTTCCGTGTTTGGAGAGACCCGGGTGGCAGAGTGCCAGGCATCTGCTGGGTCAATATTTCCCCCTTACCCCGGGTGTACATTTTTTTTTAAAGGGAAGAAAAAAAAAAGGCGGGCCTGAAGACACAGCTGACACGGACACATGTGCGGTGATGCGGGTAATTGTACCCGTATTTACATTTCCCTTCACCTGTTTGCTGTTTTTGGGTGTCAGACAATACCACTTGGCAAGCTGCGTGGTATCAAGGTCATTGGGCCTGGTGATGCTCAAATCGCGTGGTAACACTCGGAAAATGATACTCGAAATGTGCCTGAATAAACATGCTCGAAATAGCCAAGCACTGTCACGCGTGTGGTTAACTACATATATTTCCCTCAGGCAAAAAATAAATAAAATAAAATTCAGCAATGTTTCCGGCCAAAATGAATTATGCAGATAGTCCGACGCACTTGGCTCTGTTTTTCTTTAGTCTCATTATTAATTCAACTTCTTGGGGGTCAATCTTAGGGTCGGGCAAATATGTAAATAAACATACTGGTGCATTGGTGCATGAATATGGCACTGACCATATGTCCAGCATAGATCCGGCCAGACCTGTCAAAAAAAAAAGGAGCGTATGGCATGACTATAGAGGCATGAATTAGTAGTAATTATTCCAGCCGAGCATGCTAACAAGACGAGTCTGCCAGGTGACGCCTCTTCAAATTGTCGCTCTTCACGCTCAGGTGCTACCCTTTTCGTGCTCTTTAGTGGCTCATCTCTAGGGGCATTGGGTTGATAAATCTAGCCTGGAAATCTATTGGTCCCTAGAGTCTTTCGCCTGTATGGCTTGGCATCGTAACCTCTTTTTTCTCCATTCCTTCGACGTTTGCTCCTGGTTGAATCAGGAGGACAAAACTGAATCCTTGGTTGCAGGAAAGGGAGACGTTTTATTGAGCCTTGGGGGAGAAAAGAGCTCAATTGGCGGCTGTCCAATGCGACTCGGCTCGCTGCGGCCACCAACAATGCAAGGATAGAATGTCAGAAAACAGTGCACTGTACTTTGCCATAAGCATAACTCCAGCTCTATTCTAGAATGTGCTAATATTGTACTGCACTGTGCATACCAAGATGGATAAACAGGGATGTTTATCCATCTTGTGCATACGTAAGTGTGATAAGGACCAAATCTACCAAATGGTCCAAAACTCTGGGAGAATACAATAAGTGATTGACATGTTTTAAACATAGAAATGTTTATCTTCAGAAAATAAGTTGGCGTGAGATAGAAACTATCTAAAATTAAGTTATTAAGTTAAGTGTTATCATTACAGTTTGGATGCATGCAAACTGGGGAAAGGTAGGCCTACTGAATTTATATATGACCATTTCATTGGTCATATGTTATAGACTTACAGTAAGAGTATCAAAACTACTTAGGCCTATACACCTCTATAGCTTAATTCATGGTGCAATGCGTAATATACGGTATACATTCAGAAAATTACCCCCCATTTTGGGTACCCCATCTAAGTACACAAAAACTAACAAATTACACAATAATTAAATAATTTATAATTTAAATTTATAATTGCAGCACTGTCGCAATACCAAAACGGTAAAGATTCGCCTCTACATCACACCGCTTGCGTGATATGAAGACATTTATTTTCCCTTCGAAATGCTGGACTTTTACGGTATTGCACATGTGTGGTAATGATGGCAATCACAATATGGTAAAACAGTTATGCAATTACAAAATGCTCAAATCTGCGACACACCTTGTAATTCTGCGGCATGTGATATCTACGAAATAATAGCCACAAGGATGCAACCCTATAGGCAGGAACGTTCCAAATATGCAAGTCACATTTGGGGTTGGCCACATGAGAGTACTACCACGCCTCACTTTCGGTTTGTTTGAACAGCGGATGTCCTGGTCAGTGGTCACCCTTCATGACGAGGCCCCCAGCAAAAACAGTGCCCCACAACATTACAGTGGGCGTAACTTTCCACTCCAACAAAGAGTCTCTTTCAGCACCCAATAATTACAAAAGCAAGGCACCAAAGTGCATTTTCCCGGTTCCGAACAAACACAGTCGGTCACAAATAACCCGTAGTTCACGAAGGAGGTCATCACTAGTCAGAATCTGCAATCAAAAAAGCAGCGGGACAGTATCCGGTACCTACCTACACTGTTAGTTGTCCAACCCTCCGCTGGCTTCGTCGTGACTCCCGCATTACTCCCACGAGCTCCATCTCATCCCCACTAGATGGCGCAGAAATGGTCCTAATGTCTAATCCAGTTAGTGCCAAGTTACTTATGCCCTCTGTTGTCCATGCCCCGTGTCCGCAACATACCCTGCACATAGTGAGCCTCAAGTAGGCCTCTGCACTTAGCAAGTGTCTGGCATGGGGATTAGGATGAAAAAATATTAAAGCTTTTGGAAAGCTTCTTTCGAGGATATCCGCGCATTTTACCAAATTACCTGCGATTAAAGTTCAATTAACCAGTCTCTATAGTAGGGGTAAATTATGTGCAAGTCTAATTTAGGTGAGGGCATTAGCATTTATTGGGTCGACTTGCTCTCGTGTCCATTACTGTAATGTGACTTTACGGTCGATAAAACATGGTGCTCTGGATGGGCCTATATCGTAGTCAGGAGTGCGCCATAAATTTTGCGAAACTGGCTATTATTATGGTGCTGCGAAGTATAAAGTGAACGCCTCGTGACACATCATGTATTATGAATCGCTAGGGAGAGCGGACATTGGCCTATCACACATTAAAACTTTATGACTCCGCTTCCAAGCAGAGGCCAATGAGAGACGAGAACAGCAATCATAGAAAACAAACATACACTAACGATTACAAATGTACGCAAACACAGTCACTGCAGTTTAATAACATTATTCTGATACGCGCAGCAATGGTGCAATATAGTGGACATGATGATGAACATGCGTGCTCATTTATCATATCTGACGCGTCATATAGCCGCGCGTCATATACTTGGCCAACAATAATTCACTGCAATCTCTGGCTACAGGCCAGCTGGTCACATACCAGACCGGTTCATGCGATACGAACGTGGAAAATAACATATCGTTTGCATAACCGGTAGCCACCTTTTTTGTACCCCATCTGCCCGCAATATCTGCAGAACAGTTTCCTTATTTTCTCACGCCCTTATGCAATTTCGTCTGCAGACTGTTATAACTCCGCGACCTTGGCTCAAAAACACCCACGGGGCATATCCCTGGCACTTAGCCATTTGGAACTGATACGACGTACGTATACTCGTCGCGACCTTGCAGAATCCTTCAGAACGATCTGTCTGAATCCCCCCCNCCCCCCTATTTTCCCATTCCCCCTTCCCGGATATTTTGCCACACAATGGGGGATATTTGAGTGTCAGCCGGGGGTTGTGGGGGGATTTATTTGACGAGGAACCGTGACTCATTTTGAACCACCCACTGCAACAAAGCCTCCTCGCAGTTCGTCCTCCCAGACATAAAGGGCACTCTGTCCAATCAAATGCCAGATTGCCAGGGAGAGAGAGAGGTTGCCTTGGAAACGCTCCAGGACGGGAGCCACACTGTTGCCATACCAACCGGAACGCCAGAATTAACAAGGAGATAATATTATGGTTTAGTGTATACATTGGTGCAGTACATGGCAGTATCAAATGTGACTGTCCACAGCTGTCTATATTTGCTTGTTATTGTTCCATGAACCCTAGGCTCCGGACAAGTGGCTTTTATCGAACGGGGGCATTGGCCTCGACAAACATGCGGCAACCCTGCCTCCTGCAGGAAATAATGGCCCTGGCTGCAGGAGCCTGGGGGCTTTCACTCGCATCCGGACCCTAAACCACTTCTACCCCCCCCCCCCCCCCCCCCCCCCCCCCCCCCCCCCCCCNCCCCCCCCCCCCCCCCCCCAACCTCCCCACCAAACCCCCTTCGTCACGCGCAGCTGCTGATGCGGGCTGGATATTTTCCACGCCCTCGTTGGGTCCTTCCTGTCTCCCAGCCATGTACCATGTGCACATAATGTATTCGACTCAGGCTCCAGCCTTGCGGGGGAACAGCAGCCCTTTTTCAACCCTGCAGATAGTGAGACGCTTTGATGCAACAAGGAGATTAAAACGGGGTCATGCATGACCTGCATTGAATGTGGACATACGAGTATTTAAAAAAGAAAATCAATAGTCATGTGATACAGCAGTAATCAGTGGTTGCTATGGCGGCAGCGATTATACCGCGCATATCGCTGTGCACTGTAAATGAAATCCTGCAGAGAGAATAATGGAGCTGATGACGGGGGAGGGGGGGGGAGTGGGGGAGTGAATGCGCAAAAAAATGGGCCGACTGTAATAGGTCGAAATTAGAGTGGGGTTGGTGGGTTGAGGGTGATTCTGGATGCAAAAACAGGAATTTAATTTAGGGGCCATGCGCAGTGGTGGGCATTAATTTCAACGGTACCAAACTGACGTAGAGTGTCGCATATGGGAAGAGGCAATTGTATGGGCGCATGTGCTGTTGCAGGGATACTACCTGACAGACATGGATGGGGTGGAATGTATACATTATTTATTCCTATTTTTGGATGGGGGGAAGGGGGGGGGGGTTGCTTGCGGGGGAATGATCGATCTAATGGTGTTCTAATCGAAACTAGCGTGCACTATATTTCGAGTGTCAGGGGTGGGGGGAAGAGGAGCTGTTTTTTGATGTAGTTGGGCACTTATTGATTTACAGATTTGTATCGGACAACTTACAGGAATTTTTGGGAGTGGCTTTTGGGCCTTGAATTCCTGTGGGAATATTGGGAATAGGTCGCAGCTAGTGGCTAGCCTGTGTTGAAGGTCAATCCGATGTTGGAAATAACTAGGGTTTCCGCCTGAACAAACATGCATTGCCAAGTCCTTGAGTGACTTTGAATGTCCTTGGATAGTGCAGATAGTGGGTCTCAAAATATTCCCTGCGTAGAAAGGTGCAGGGGATGTCATTCATGTATTGATCAACTGACTGGAGGATCAATTTCTGTCATGCAGATGTGTTTGTGGGGAATTAAGAAGCCGTATGTAATTAGTATAGGCGTTGCAGGTTGAGCAACACCAGTTAGTTATGTATCGACAGCTACTAACGTCAATGGATGAATTAAGAAAGTACCTTCAGGTACTAATTTTGTAAGGTCTTTCTGTTTGCGTTATAGCGTTAAAAAGACTATCACTGGGCGTGTAACTTACTGAATTAGTAACTGGCACCGGAATTTTAAAGAGAATACTGTGCAGTTAGATCTATCGATCTTCCAGCAGTATTTTTGAAGCAGTTATAGAGAGGACCTTCTAAATTGGAATCAATGAACCGGGGCTGCTGCTTGTTATGTTCTCTATTCCAGCTGAGTACTCACAATATTACGACTACACAATGCAACATGCAACTGCCACAGGTGGGACAAATTGTGTTGATTCTCGTTCTGTTGTAATTATTCCTATAACTAGCTATTATAGTGATAGGCTGATAGCAAATTGCAACATTCTGGTGAACTGAATATTGACTTGAACCGTTGAACGGAATATAGTAACAAGTTGAAACGGTATTGGGTCGAATTGAAGTTCTCAACAACTTCATTGAAATTAATCCATTACGAGATGTATGCCGCCCATTACTCACTTCAGTAACGAAACTTCGTTACTGAACGCAACCTTTTCTCTCTCTTTTGTCCTGATGCATGCCGTGAATGATTATTATTGGCTGTCACGCCTGTCAGTTCCTTGCTCAGTGTGACCCCCAGGGTAGAGCATAGCGGGAAAGGACAGATTGGAGGGATACCGGACAGGGACGATGGCCTAAAGTTACTCAGGTCACATGACCTCCGAAGAAGGGAAGGGGGGGAACGCGCTGTCAAAATGGGAACCCCTGACTATGGTGGCGTAAAAACAACAAAACATAAGTAGCACAACCGCCGTCACTGATGTTCAAGCTTATCAGAGTGCCCGTTCAATGATACAGAGATGAGGACACATATAGGATTCCTTTATGGAACCCCCTTTTTTTGGTTTTTATTCCCGAGTATTCTGACTTCTGTTGTAGGAAGTTCATTGACCATCTGTAATTTTGTGTTAAGGACTAGATATTACGCATTTCTAACTAAATTTCCACTAATATGTCTTGTTAAGAATTTCAAGTCTTCATTTCCTACATGAAAGATTGCATCCGTTCTCCTTATTCATAACCTGATGACGACTCCACGCAACTGCATGGGAACCAGCACATACAAGACAGATCTGGACTTGAAATGTACGCATGATCAGGAAGTAGCACAGAAAAGCACGACTGTCTGACTGGACATCTAGCAACCTGATCCTTGACAGAAAATAAGCCAGTGTGAAGCTGGCTTTAGTGGAAGAGTTTGGCGTCAGGAAGTGTTCAGGAAGTTCTAATATCTGCACTTATTCAGACTCGAATCCAGTGCAGGCATTGCTTATATTGCCTATACGTTGCGCAAATGGAAGAGGTTCTGGGATCAGTAAGGAAACAACATGGTCCCTGTGTCCTTGACCGGCGATATCTGTACATTATGCTCTTCTCTGTCACCAGAGACTGAAACAGAAACGGGGTGCTCAAAGACTCAACAGAGAAGGGCTGAGGACAGAGCACCTGCATAGACAACTTGCATAGATTCCGTATACCCTTCCAGTCGTTTCAGCAACACAATCGCAACTTGAATGAGTACACAATCAGAAGGCGGATGCAGTAGGTGCCACTGTTATGTTAATTTCTGTCAACAATGTTTCAACATATTTTTTTGGATGTAAATTGTGTCAAGACTGATAATTTATGTGAGGTGATTTTATAGGATTATCTTTTGCATCTCGGG
>JYFJ02002069.1:53256-63495 GCA_000934665.2 Catajapyx aquilonaris
GCTCAAAATGAAGTGTTTTCTACAGTTATGTCTTTCAGACCCACCCCCCCCCCCCACCCCCCATTCCTTCCTGAGCTTTGTTTGCATGTAAACTAGCAATAGTAGCAGTTGGTCTGGGCAGGACGTAGGCGCGGAAGGAAGGCGATAAGGAGATATGAAAAACAATATTGGATTGAACAAAGTAAAGAGTTCATGTAGCACCAATTCATTTATTGACTTTCTTCATCGATGATGACTACTTTTAGGTTCAGTTGCATGGCAGCCGGGTAATACTGTATTTCTGCTGAAAAAGTCACATAAACAGAATATACTCTATGGCGTCTATGCCATATACTGAAATACAATGCATCAGCCAGTGTGCTGACACAAAAGAGAACATTATCAGATTATGTGCGTTTAGATAGCGTGCAGGAAGCCAGCTCTGTCCGTTTCCGACAGTTGCACGGTCTCGTTCGGACCGGTTCTCCGTATGTTCCATCAATTCCCACCCACATTATTTGACGTAATTTGAGCAGCGTATTGGTGCCATTATTGGTCGGACTAAGAACCCGTCAGGAGGCATATTTTGAGTTTTGCAGTGCCATTTGTTCATTTTATACTGATCACTCTGCTACGGACTAACGTAAGTGAGGATCCGTTTTGACCTGAGACGTCAATGTCTGTGGGATACAAAAAAAAAAACGTTCCGAACGAACAATCGTGATGTATGTCGACTAAAATGTTTCAATTGGTCACTCAGATTCTTCTCCTGAGGTTCTTCACCAAGGACATCGCTGAAATGACACTCGTACTCACCTAGGCTGCCCATAATTCTGAAAAGTAGGCAATAATGACAAGTGAGGCTCAACCAAGGAGCAATAGGAAAACGGGACTGTTCTAAATACTGTACTGCCGTTCCAACGCGTAAAGCCCTATCTACAAAACCAGTAAGGACGAAGGTCGCGAACAAGCCCTGCACCTTTCACCCCTGGCTCAGGGCGGATAGGTGCAAGGCCTGTTCGTGACCTGCGTCCTTACTGGTTTTATAGATAGGGCGTTTCTCGTTGGGACAGCAGTGTATATTAGGAAATGCATCTTGCACCTCGAAACCGTTATCGTACAAATTGAAATGGCATCTTCATTTGTCAGTGCACGGCGAAGTATAGGAATGATACAGTAGTAGTAGTAGTAGTAGTAGTAGTAGTAGTAGTAGTAGTAGTAGTAGTAGTAGTAGTAGTAGTAGTAATGCACTTTTCCTTAGAAGAGTTTGGTTGATATTATTGGCATCACATCTTCAAACAATCTTCACACATACAACAAAATATCAACCATTCTTCTGGTTCCAATTTACCTAATCAAATTCATGGGACAAGTTGTGCCAGTGTATAGTTGATATCTTTATTGACAGGTACTGGAGGTATCATCATGAAAAATAAAAATACAGAGAGCCAAGTTGCTGCGAAATTTGAACCACTGCAGTGGGTTTAGCTACACAGCAAGAAGAAACCTAGCCCATTCCGAAATTGGTCAACTAATTGTTAATCCATATTGTTTATCGTTCGTCATACTGGTATGGTTCCTTGTTGACATGAAACCAAATGTTCAACCATCTGAATTGGTGGTACTGTACCTATCAATATTTACTTGTGGGTCAGTTCCAGAATGAGTAATGTTTCTTCAGTGGTCTGTAAGTAACCCCACAGTGACAAAATGCATAAACTGTAGACCTTCCACTTCACAAAGTGAACAATGCAGGATGACATTTACAAATATCGAAGTGTTATAAAAATACAAAACTAGGAAAACGCTCATTGCCCCTGAATTACTCTCACCTCTTTCCTGAAGTCAGAACTTGAGTGTTGTAATGATGCCTCAGAACAAGGAGGGAACAAGGACGGTGTTCATTGGTTGATCTTACTACTTGGGGAGAGAGAATCTGGCTGGGTGGAACAGCTTCTCTCTCCCCAAGCAGTATTTCTTCCAGTTTATTTACATGAGATGACTGGGAAGTAACTGATAGTCTTATTGGTCACACAATCCAAATCAATTAAATGGAAGGCAGAAATTTGACAGCACCCATTAGGCTTGGCGATTAGGATCAAGTTACCAGTAAGGGTCACAGTAACTGCTCATGTCAAAGGCTTCCAACTGAAGTTCAAAAGATTCATGGCAGTAGCAAAAATTTTAAAGCAATAGTTACATGCCTCTCCAATGGAAACTTCTTGTTTTGTTTGAACTTTTTGGAGCTGCTTCACCTTCTTAACACCATATTCACAGTCAGGGGGGGAAAAAGTTAAAACAAAACTGCTTTCAATAATTTCTGGTCCACAAACTTAAAGCATCCGAGTATCTAATATTGCACAGCACCACTTAATTTTAATTAAATGCAGTCACCAACATTCCCATTGCACTGTTCAAAGGCTGATTAGGTTCCCACGTGTTACCTGGTTATCATTTTCACTGGTCCAAGAGGCAGCACTCCAACTGCTCCTAGACCCCGAAGGTTTGTACCTGTTGTGTTCCTCGCACTGTCGAAACCTACAAGGGGTATCCCATAACCATTACCGTTGTGGTGCAGGCTGCTCAGGGGAATGCAAGAGTAAATCCCCAATTTGGCAAGCTGCTGCCCAATTCCGGCCTGCTTCAGGTCTACGATGGGTATGGCCAATTCAGACGTCCCAGGCTGTGGTGCACCAGGCACGTCACTGTGGCACTGCTGCCGATGCAACAGTAACGCTTGGATGTTCGGATATGCAGCGTTGCATAGATTGCACTTGTGTGGTAGCCTCGCAGCTGCAACTGCAGATGTTTGAGGGGTCTGATGCATTGCCACAAGATGCTGCTGGAGGGTCTCAACACTTGGGAACTGTTTGTCACAGAATTGGCACACTTGATGAGGTCCTTGTGACGAGACACCTCGACCTTGCTGCATTTGATATCTTCTGGCTGGAGCTTGTGCTTGGGGACCTAGGGATGGCTCCGAAGGTCCCTCACCAGTCAGGTCCACAGTTGGGGGTCTGGGGGGCCTCTCTGGATTACTGGAAGCAGCAGCACTTGTTCGAGAAGGTGGAGCAGGCACAGCAAACCCACCAGTCCTCCCAGCAGGTATTGCAGCCTGGTTTCCATGGCCTGGGGCACCAGGTTGAGGTGCAGTTGGTATTATGGATATGGACGAATTGAGATTCAGGGTGGCTGTTGGCACTGATGCCGTAGTCGGAGGTGCCCTGGGAGCCTGTGATACCTGCCGGTTGCTGGCTTGAGGCTGCACACCTTCCTTTGAAGCAGCAGGGGTGACAGTAATACCTCTGGTAGCTAGCAACGAGGCCACAGCATTGGCATCCGTGCTCTGCTGCAACCTTTGCTGGGCTTCCTTTTCTGGAGTCGAACACACACTCAGGGTTATCGAGTCAGTCAAGTGTATAGTGCTCTCAGTCGATGAAGTTGGTCTCGCTGGCTGACCAGTTCCCATGCTAGCAGGAGTTGGCGAGGCACCCTCCACATTCTGTATCACAGGTAAACCTTCTGATCTCTTCTGAACCATGATGATCTCGCATTCTGCATCGTTCTGTCGGTTCGGAATGCCCAAGTCAACATTCCTCTGCTTGGGTGGTGGTCCTGGCCTATTTGGCACTGCAGCTCTCTTTACTCCTGAAGGGTTCCCATTAGGCGACCCTTGAGACACTGATATCAGATTAGGAAGTGACCGTGGTACTCCTTGAGGACCAGTTGGCCTCTGCAGGCTCTGGGCGAGTATCGAGTTTGGTCCCATCCCACGCGGCATTTGCTGCTGGTACATTGGGCCAGGAGGGTGCCCCTGAGGGTACGCCTGACGAGGATGCATACCCATCATAGGTTGCTGGGCATACTGAGGAAGTGGTGGCCTCATGCCCATGGGCATCATCCCTTGAGGGTGGTGCTGAGGGCCCATATTCATCGCCTGACGTGGCATGCGAACCATATTTGGCATTGGAGGGTTTGGAGCACGGTGTAGTGGTGGGAGACGCGTTCCGGGACGCATCAGATGTTGCGGCGGCGGCTGCTGCTGTGGACCCAAAGCCATCTGCAGCTGGGATGGACGTGGGGCAGGATTGTAGGTGGGATATGGAGGAGGATGCCTTGACTGGGGGTGGTACATCATCTGTTGAGGGGGAGCTGGCTGAGGTAGTTGCATCATAGGTGCTTGCTGCTGGGGCATGACAGTATTTGATGGTCCTCCGTTTGGAGGCATCATTGTGCTTGGCACTTGTGTCGAGTTGGCTGGCAGCGCCGAGTTGGCAGGAAGCACAGAGTTGTGCTCATTTCTAAGGTGGTTGCTAAGCACCTCGGCAGACTCGAACTGCATCCCGCAAGTGTTGCAGTTCCATTTTTGGGTTCCACAACGAAGATGGGCGGTGGAGAAGTGCTTGTGTAGCTCTGGGCTGGAACCGAATGTGGCTCCACATGAATTGCACTTGTGCTCTATTGCAGAAGCTGCAGGCGGCGTTGGAACACTTGGTGATGATGCCTGATCGGCTGGGCTGCGGGCAGTGTCTTGGGCTGAAGTAGGCCTAACTTGTTCTGTGGTCAGACATGTGTTACCCCCACTCTCATCAGTGCTGTCAGAAACGCCACCACTATTTACCGCCTCTGAACTTGATAAACTTGGTACACCACTTGAACCATTGGACACTGAATGCGGTGATGAAATCAACCCAGTATCAGCCAGGCTGTCCAGACTTATAAACTCCGTCTCGTTCGACACTAGACTGAGTCCCGTACTTTTCTCTCCCATACTTAACGTGTCAATGGTTTCGTTTATGTCTGCCGCAGGGGCAGACACACCTTCCACACTGGACACCATATTATCCTGGACCGATTCACCCTCCGTCACACATGCAGCAGATTCACAGGCGTCTTTCGCTTCATCCAAATTCATATCCTTCTTTTCCGTGACCGTCTCGACCTTTCTATCAGCAGAAGGCGAATTGCATTCCCAACCCTCTCCGTTGATACCTAGTACTTTCCTGGACTTCCTGGATCGACTGTCGGGCTTGCTCTTCGAGATCTTCGCGTCACCAGACTGGCTGAAGCTGATGGTCAGCTTCAGGCCGCGGTGCTTGTTGCGGTTGCGCCCTTTCTTTGCCACGATGTAGTACTTTTTAAGGTCCTTCTTAGACAGTCGTTTCACAGTCACGTTGGGTAGTGTGACGTGGGTGTGCAGATGGCTGTAGAAGTCGTACCAGCTGTCAAACTGGCTGATCTTGCACTTGTCACACTTACGAGGGTACACTTGGAGGTCTTGCTGCAAGTGGTTTTCGTTTTTGTCACTTCCACCAATAATGTGCTTTTTGTGTATGTGCACAGACAGTTCCTCCTGATCTTGAAAACGAGCGTAACAAATATGGCACTCGATGCTGTGTAGGATGTGAGTCAGCATATGCTCTCTAAACTGTGATAGGGAAAGAAATCGCTCCGTGCACACATTGCATTCCTCCTCAAAACCTATTTCAACAGGATCTGGCACTGCGGATTCCTCTGTGCCATCTTCTTCCAATTGCAAGCTGCCTGAAACAAAAAGTAATACTGGTCAAGTAACTCCTGTGTTTTCTCAGTCATAATATCATGATTACCCATAAGTGCAAATTTAGGGCTCGTTGTATGAGCTCAAGCGTCAGGTTCAGGAATGGATTTGCGCTTGTCATTAATCATTGGAAACAATGAAACTGACTATTAAGAACACGGAATATATTTGGACCTGAATTTTGTACTGGTGGATCCGTCCCTCTAACGGCACAGTTTCTAGCAACTTTGAAGAACAACTAGTATTGTGTTTCATAGGGAGGTCATACTCCACAGGGACCATCAATGGTGCCGTGACTTACCTTATTTCCGACGCTCCTACGGCACACCAGTATAGCGACCGAAAGACTCAGTCTGACCTGTATTACCACACATTGTAAACAATCTCTCCAAAATCACACAAATTTTACAGGGAATACATCATGGAATGTCGCAGTGTCAGTAGACAAAGTGGTCAGCCCAAAAAATAATGATGTGTCCTCCATCACCCCTGACATGTCGGAGAGAACTTCGGAGGAGGGAGATTATCGGCTTAAAACAGTGATTGCTACTAAAAGGAGCACACGGCTACTGCTTTCTTTTTTACATAAACTTGATGAGTGTACCTTCGCATGTGTACAATTTCGACACCATCGTCCAGTAACTTGCGTAATGGTAGCGAGTTGAAACTAGGGAGGTTCATTGTGGACACCCTGTATATGTACGAGGGCTAGTCGGAAAGTAAGTTTCGCGATGCTACAGTTTCGACGCCATGCGACGGACAGGGGTAAAAACGAGCATGAGCAGGTACGTTGATCCTTCCTCTACTTTATATGATGGGTCGGTGCCTTCTTGCAACTTCTGAGCAGGCGCAGCAGTCGTCGGACGAGACCGAATGCGGCGAGTGGCTAGCCGAGCGTGCCCACCACATTCTGCCAGGAAATGTCATGCCAGACAAAAAGTGTTGGTCACATGGACTGAGAAAGAAGTTAGGACACCTGAGGACACCTGAGGACACTGTCGGTAACTGCCGTGGCCGGTAATCCGGGTCTCTGGTTGTCCTTTACACTCGCGAGCTTATTCCAAAGTTGCTGGCACCATGTCGCCGCACGATTTGCTCAGATATGACATCTCCCGACCATACCCTCCACTAGCCAGCGATGAATGTCATATGTCATAATATGTCAAATATAGGGGGAGGCACGGTGGCCAAGATGGTAACGTCTCAGCTTGCAATGCGAAAGGTCCCGAGTTCAAATCCCCACCCGGGAACAAACCTTTCGCTTGTGTCAATGGGTCGTGACCCGCCCCTAAGGAGGCGTCTTGGCAACCTGACCTACTGCGGGACTGCACCTGGCCCACCGCTGGACAATGCACCTGCACATGTGTCCCCTCCCCAAATCCCCAACCCTTGCCCTATTTCCTAGTAATCCTTGCACCAGGTGATCGAAGCAAAAACAATTAGAAAACTGTATGGTGGTCTGCCACCCACCCTATAACGAGTGTTGTATCACGGGGTAAATAAAATAAAAAATAAAATAAAATAAAAGATAAAATATGTCAAATATCGACCACTGGGGTAGCGAACATCTGCCCTCCATTCTGCTTTAGTTCATGTGATCAACACTGTCTGTCTGGCACAAGGCACAAGGGTCTGGCATGAATTTTCCTGGCGGAATGTGGGCGGGCACGCTCGGGTATCCACTAGGTCTCGTCGGACGGCTGCCGCGCCTGCGCAGAAGTTGCAAGAAGGCGCCTACCCATCATATAAAGTAGAGGAAGGATCAACGTATCTATGCCCACGCTCGCTTTTATCCTGTCCGTCGCATCATTGGCGTCAAAACTGTAGCATCGCGAAACTTACATTCCGACTAGCCGTCGTATATTATTTTCGGCCTTTGCACACATAATAGCAATAATATGAATACCAGAGCGTTGTTTTGAGTGGCATCGGTAAATAAGGGAAATTTAGCACTCACAATAGGAGCCTGGATGACTCGCAATATTTAAAATTACTTTTTACACCATGAAGACAAAAATCTCCTTATAGGCGCACTTTGTCCAGCAGATGAATGTATACATCTTGATGGCTGACAGCTCTGTCTCTACACCGCTTACAAACCTGAAGGGCCTTAAAATCATGCCATCGATCCCAGTGAGCCAATGGCAGGGGAAACTTCTTGCCAGCAGCCAATAGCACTGGACAATATGATAATGTGGCCAGAAGCAGTTTCATATCAAGTAGGCCCCCCAACTGCATAACTACAGTAATTCCAAATGTTTGTGTCATCCGTGTCCAAATGTACTATAAGCGTGTACATAACTTGGAAAACTCCATATTCGTTAGCGTGCATGTAGGAGGGGCAATACCTACTTCATAGCGGGCTTAGATACAATTAGCTAAATCCAATTCGTCTCGTAACCATTATTGGATTATTTTATCACTCTATCGACTAGAAGCTATCACGGTCGATACATTGCGTAGGGAGCCCAAGGCTCCCCGAAGAAGAGAGTTCAGGGCCATATGCGAATTTACAGTACCGTACATGAAAGGACTTAGTCATATTTTATGCATGTGACAGAATAATCCTTTTGTGGCGATAACATTTTAATAATACCATTATTAATTATATCCAAGTACTGCCACAAAAAATTACTTTTAACAGTGTAGCCCCTATACCACTGCAGTATAGGCAGGTCTTATGGTTTGGCATTTGGAGTAGCAGCATGGGGAAACAGTGGGACTCTTCAGTGCCAGGTTGCCCACTCTTAGGTCATTTCGAACGCACTGTACTATAACAATATATGGACTTCCCACTCAATTGAGCAATCTCATAAGACTTCTTTGGAGGCATTAAGAACATTTCCAAAGGGTAACCAGAAACTGAATTAATGGGCACGTGTAGCGATCCTTTACTTATTTCAAAACTTTAAAAATGCTCACAGCATAATCACTTCTGACTGGGGACAGTCATATTGCAGCATGGGACGATAGGTTTTACTGGCGTGCCTAATTAACCCTGGGGGTTTCGAGAAAAACCAACGCTGGTGCAATCCGGCCTAAAAGTAGACACAACTGTTCGAAAGTAACTACGTAAATAATCAGCTTATGACAAAAATCACTATACTACTGCAAACTGTGCAACATGCGGAAAATAAGTAGGCTATATTTTGTGGGAAGGAGCGACTCTCCTGCAGACTTTATCCCACTAATGATTCAACTTGCCACATAAATAATGCACCTTGCTTCCTGCGATGGTTCAACGTGTCCTCCAATAAGTTTTTACCTGCCTGCAGACCTAATAAGGTGCTCCAATTAGTGAATAACTGGAAGATTGTGCTGTTGATGTACAAAGCTTCAACAGCCATAGCAATCTGCGCCAAAAATGAAATTTGTTGGAGGTAAAATTCACATGTTAAAGGGACACTCCACTCAAAATACAAGTTGTGTTCTAAAAATCGGGCAAGGAATCCTGATTCCGAGGGTATAAGCAATTTTTCTGGGAGACGAACGGTAAGGCCAGGGCGAGAGGTCAGATTCGTAAAATAATAGTCTCCCGCCAGCGAGTGGAGACGCCTGGCAGACACGCCAACGCCTCGTGGCGGCCAGACGGATCACCACACATCAGTAGCTATTTTCTAGCACTACTAGCAGCTGCAAGTAACTGCTAAGGACAAGTCTGTCGCCTAGGCCAGTGCATGCCACACCTAATTGTCTAACGACAAAATGACTAATGGTGTAGCCTGGCAGACAATAGTGCTTCATATCGTCGGTGATCATGCAAAACCTCGTATCTTCCATTGGTTTTTGCAGGAGATACGAGGTTTTGCATGATCACAGACGATATGGGAATTAGTCATTGAAATAGAGCCATCTTCTGGGCCCTAACACATATTAGCTGCTATTCTGAAACGCGTCGCGGTTATTCTAAGATGGCGCAGCCCAGTGTTTCGTTCCGGGACGGAATGTAATGGAAATGAGTGCGGCTCTTGGCTCTGCTGCTGCGATGGAGGGTGCCCAGGATGGACATGGTCCCTCCTGACCAGGCGGCCCCCAATCCACTACGCATGGCCTCCTACCCTAGCAGTTGGAGTGGAGGCACTGCTGGTGCTAGTGCGGATGACCAACATACTGATGTCGGCGATGATGAGTTCGTTGGGCGGCACCCGTACATGCCGTACTTCGAACGATGATTATGACGAGGTCGATGAGAGCGATGGGGACGACGAGGACAGATGCGTCATGTTCTGTCGCCTGTCAGGCAGGCTCATTGTTATTTGGATATGCGGACTATAAACAGATATGTTGGTGTCCCATCTGGTTTCACTTTCCACTCCTCAACCACTCACGTGGGCCAAAGTCACACTTCCGTGCGAAGATGACATCACCACTAATCTTCTGGGTCGGTGGAAAGGTAGAGCACGATCCGTTTCAAATCCGCGCCTACCGCTCTCTAGTTCTGCCCTCACCTACCCTCAGAGGGTGGCGTCGCCACCTGCGCCGAGCCGTTTGAGCGCGGTTTTCGAACGACACACTTCCAGCCTTCGCCCTGACCGTACCGTTCGTCTCTCAGAAAAACTACTTATACCCTCGGAGTCAGGATTTTTTGCCCGATTTTTAGAGCCCAACTTGTATTTTGAGTGGAGTGTCCCTTTAAGAGGGCCGGGTACCTGGCGACCGCGCCACTTTTCAGGCAAAGCGAGGAGAAAAACGGGTGCGGA